>JASFDD010000706.1:0-10647 GCA_036937055.1 Nidula microcarpa | reverse complement strand
GCGTGATAGAGGGACGGGGCATTACGACGAGGACGGCGTGAGTTCTTCACGCCGATTCTGCCAGGTAGGTACCCGCAATTTCCGCTGCAGTGCCTACTGATGTGGTTCGCCTTTCTTACAGAGTCTCCTCGCACTCGTCCTCTCATAGAACAGACCCGACGGGCACAGGTGGCAGGAGCGCTAGCACCGGTACCTTCATGATGACGAAGACACGACGCGAGCCCTAGTAGCTATATTGTTAAAAATTCAGGCCTGGAATGGATCCTAATGCCAGAGTCACAACCATGATGTCCAAAATATATTATTAGATCGAGGCATGGCGTACGCAACTAGGACAGCTGCTGCGATGAACCAGCTCCGACGCCACCAACACCGAGATCGGTCAACTACGGACGGACGTCTAGATTTCGAACCACCTCTTGTGCTCGTGGCGGGCATTTCATGCGAGAGGGCTGCGGAAAGGTACGTCAGTCAGTTATCGTCTTCCTCCTCATTCCCGTGCTCACAATTTTAGGAACCTTTTACCAGTCATTCATCTATCTGTTATCGAGCATTCGTGGTGAGTTTCGACTCTGCTCAACCCTCGCTCCTGAGAGCATCATTTCCACTAAGATCGTCATCACCGCTCCAACAGCCCCGTCAAAGCCTCGTACATATGAGTACTTCCAGTCAGGCAGCGCGCCACGACCTTCCTTTTGAATGGAAACTTCACCACAGTGCTCCCGTGTGAATCCTTGTAGTGCGTTCAGGACTGCCTATACAGGTACCCCCGCTCTTCGCGCGCCCTCCCTTGCCTGTTCTTCGACTTTTTTGGGAGATTTTGCTGGTGGTTGGTAGAGGGGGAGCGAGTGGGATGCGAGCGATGGGAAGTTTTGGGAAGGAGGACCAAGTTTGGCGGGGTCCTCAGAGGCGAAAGAGTTTGGGCCGGGAGTGTGATTGTTGGGGAAGGATAGTTTTGGGACGACGGTTCCTGACCGGAACAGGTTGGAGACTCAAGGTCGGGATGGGAGCATGGCGGGTTGAGGTACGGTACCAACAACTAGGGAAGCGGGTGTGGCGACATCAGAGACAGCGACGACGATCAGCCATGGATGACAGTGGGGTTTTGAATGGCCTCTCGTGCTCACCCTGGGCAGTTCACCCAAAAGGACGGCAGCAAGGTACGCCAGCGAGTCCCATTCTTCGTCCTTGTGGCTGTGCTTGCGATTATCTCAAAGTTGTTCTAGCCGTTTCATTCTCAAGAAACAGCCTGACGACTTTCAAATCTGAGCTATCCTCGTACCCAATAGCAGCATTTCCAAGATCGCCGTCACTGCTTCTGTCCGCCCTGTCCATATCTCCCACCTGTGCACACATCGGGCCATATGCCAGGCTCCAGCTGCGTCCTTCCTCGCACGGCCCTCCACCCTGGTGCTCCCTTATGGCTGATCATAGTTTGTTGTCTTTGACAACTGCTGTGGGCTTCGATGTTGCTGGGGGTGCTCGACGTTCGGGGGCAGGGGGGACGCCGGTATCGACTTCAAAGGCTGGGTGGTTTGAGAGGAGGGTCAGCTTTGGCTCAAAGCTCCGGGAGTGAGGGAATCACGGGAGTCGAGGTGGGAGAGGGATAATATGGGGGAGCAAAGGGTTGCGGAGGGCCGAACGGGGTTGGAGCGGGACGGTAGCACAACTTTGGCAACAGAACTGCTGCTGCTGTCCACTTTTGTATGCAACCGCAACTACCATAAGGAAGTCCCGCATCTCAATACACCCCGCCCGTTCTGGAGCTGTTCGTTTTGATGCGGTGTTACCCCTTCCACTGCTGGAAAGATTGAGCATCGCCATTTCCTGATTGCGTATACTGATTGACGGGCAAGTGATTGTCGCACATTGCCTGCGGCAGCTGATATCGTGCCTTGACCTGTCAGGAAGATTCACCATCGGTGCTTTGGACGCAGACACTACGTATTTTCAGAGGGGACCGCCAAGTCAAGCAGGGTGTTCAGAACAGTGTATGCCTGCAGAGGCAATTTTCAAGCGGTGAAGATCGCCCCCTCCGTTCTGACTGTTCTTCCTCTCGTAGCTACACACGTCCATCTCGAAGTCTTGTGTTACATTTTTTCTCAGGAATTTCCATATAGTCACTTTTGCCAAACGTGAATCTTGCTCACCACCTTCTTTCCGACATATCCAAATTTCCTTGATCTTTTTAGCCATGCCTTTTCATATTTTGGCGGTCACGACCTCATGGGAGGATGTGTTGCACTTTGCTTCTACTGATTCTCTGTGGCTTTTGCTCGATATAGCTGGTCATTCATTGTCCCCCAGACCTCCTTGGATCGAGCCTTGTTTGCAATTATAAGCCTCTGTTGAATGCCAACTCAAGGACAATTTGCATTTTCCGTGAGTGGAAAGGAAAGGGCGACAATGAAGAATGAGTAGTTTTCTGATTTATAGCAGTGGTTTCAGTAGAGCTTAGGCACCATAAGAGTCCGAAAACCCAGGGGTTCAATGCTCTACACATCGAAATAAGCCCCCCCCCACCACCGGACTTAAACTCTATCAACAACAATGAAGCTATCCACAGCCTCAATCTTTTCCTGGAAGGTAGAGCCACAGAGTTATGGTTTCTATTCCTACAACCTTACTTCTGGAGAGAATTATCGCACGTCGATGAAGCATCTCGACGACAAGGTACCTAGCTATATTACACCCTTCACTAAGGAGTTCCAGTAGAGGATGCAATATAGGGAGGCCCAGCAAGCGGATCAAACATCCATGTCCCTGTGTCTCTCAGGAGCGACCGCTTCCATCCACTGTGAGATGCACGCTCCATGAGAAGGCGAATGTACTTTCAGGAGCGCTCACGTCTCATCCATCCACCGTGAATTCAGTCAGAGTCTCCTCGCACATGCATTCAGGCAGATATCTACCATCCCACATGCATGCGCAGATCGAGGTACACGAAGTTGAGGATGTAACCCTCCAAGACAGAGGATGGATGTTCCATAGCGGGGAGAGGTACCAGTTAGGAACGATCCTACCCATCCATATCTCAGCACGAGCACGACGCTCCCCAGCCTATCCTGGTGCAGCCACCTTATAAGATAAGGAGCTTCCTAATTGGTGAACATGGGGCGGATGGTTGGTTGTTCCATAACCGGGAGAGGTACCAGTTAGGCACGGCCATATCCCATCTGCACGCTAGAACGGGCTCGGCGCTCCCCAGCCTCATCGCGCAGTCACCCCATTTCGTTCACGCGCGCAGGTCGAGGTGCGCGAAGTTGAGGATGACGAGCTTCTCAACGGCGAGAGGATGTTCGTTCCATCACTAGGAGTCCGGAGGGGTATCCATACCCCCTGCACTAGCTCAGCCTCGCCTCGTGGAGCCGCCCCATTTTGTTCATGCATGCAGGTGGAGACGCGCGAAATTGGCGATAACGAGCTTATGAAAGAGGGGCCTTGAGTGGTGGAGAATAGGTGGAGGGTACCAGCTAGGAGCGCCATACCGCCAAGGGCCAGCGGGTGGTCAAAACTCCCCAGCCTTACTTCATGCCCTGCTATCCCGTTCACGCGTGCAGGTCGAGAGACGTCAAGTGGACGATAACGAGTGTACAAACGGTTCGAACATGCAGGTCCCGGGATCACTCATGAGTACCCCTGCTCCTAGCGTACCTGCGCAAAGCCCAAGTCGAGAATAGCAAGCCTGCTCTCGAGCAGTGCTCCTTGTCGCTCTGGCGTGCCGATTCCCAGGAGGTTACACAGCCCAGAGATCTCGACCTGCGGAGAACGGGGTTGGGGGATGAGGCAGCAATGCGGGGTAAGGTGGGGAGACAGGTCTGGATCTCTCCCTCGTACATCCGGCCATGACCCCGGGATGCACTCGAGTATGGGCGGCGGAGAGCAATCGAAAGACCAGTCGGCGGTGAAGCACCAGCTGGAGGGGGGAGTCGCATCTCAAGAGTATTGCCACACAACATCGCACGTGAGTGAGAATGCGAATTGGGGTATAGCTGATGCGGGTGCCAGGTGGGGGAACACGTCTGAGTATGCCGGTGTGTAAAACGAGACAGGTTTGGAAGTAGAAATTTGCTTCGAACTTCTTCGATGTTCTGCTCAGATCTTGGTGAGAAAGCGTCAGCTCAGACTAAGATAGCATGGCAGCGTTGGCATGCGCACCTGAAATCTTTACCGTGCACATCTGGATAATATTCGCGCCGTGTAGTACTTGCAGTACTGCTCTCAACCTTCTCCCCGTCCTGACCTTGGTCCTGATCCCACTCCTGTGTATCTCCGCGCCATCTGTATCCCCATCCCAATTTTCATCGTATGCCACCTCCCCCTCCACACCATCCACATCTGTATTGTGCGTTGCTACCATCTCTGTACACCCCTCCCCTCCCCTTCGCCCTGTCCCCCTCTCAGCCACAGCTCCAGTGTCGAATTCAATTGGGACTAAGGAACATCAACAATTCTCCACAGTCCACCCGCGCATTGCCAAGTTCAAGCTGAGAATAACGCACATTCGAGCGGCAGGAAGATGAGAGCATTATAGCAGGCCACGCTGGGGGTGCTGATGCCCATGGCCAATTTGGAGGGGAGAGCCAGAATGGCACAGCAATCGCGAATGGGCAGCGGCACAGGGGAGGTCGGGGAGAAAAAACTAAGTTTCTCACTCACATACCCATCCACGATGTAGTTGCATACCGGCTGCAGAGTATACCAACGGGCCATACTGGATCCGATTCACCTGTAGGTGAGAATTGCATTTTGGATGAACTTGAGCAGCTGCACGGCGTGGGTTGGAGAGATGTCACAGACGGTGCTGCGATATGGGAGGGCGAGTGGGCGAGAACGGTGGGGGCCTGGCAGTCGAGGAGCTGTCTGAGTCAGCAGTGCTGACAACGAAGAGGGGTTTCGGACTTCTACTCGAAGTTTGTTACTTGTTGTATTTCAATTTCGTGTTTCAATTTGAAGGCTGGTGAAAGAGAAGAGTGGGTCAGATCGGCATGCATTGGCAGCGTCAGCATGCATACCTGCATCGATTGCCCCATACCGTCAATACACGCACCGAGCGTGCAGCATTGCCCCCGTCTCCTCCTCTTTTCCAAACACTGTCGTCGCCGCCAACACAGTCCCTATTCCCATCCCATCAGCATCCCTATCCCCGTTCCCGTTCCTGTTCGCGCTCCGTCCCCGTTCCCATCGACAACGCCATCCCCGCCTCCATGCCCATTGCCATCAACAATCTCTTCGCCATTGCCATTGCCATCTCCGTCCCTGTTCCCGTCCCCCCTCCCAACCCCCTTCCCCCTCCCTATAACGTCCGTCTCTAGCCCGATCCCCATACCCATCGCAGGCATAACCCCTATCTTCGCCATCCACCATCCCACCTGCGCCATCCACTCTACGAAGGTCCGCCTATAACTCTGCCGGCGCCAAACCTCCTATTCCGTTCGAGGAACAGTAGACACATGGGGCCAGCAGAGGGGGCACTGCTACCGATGAAGGGTGCGAGTTAGAAGAGGGCGAGTTCAACTCGAGGTTCTCCAATTTGAATATCCAGGAGGAGGCCATGGGTAGGTGACACGCCCGGGAGTCAGTGGTGGGGCAGAGTCTCGGAGTGGATACATAGATATGAAGCGTAGATATGGACTGGAGTGTGTGGGTGGGGCAGTAGGGGAAGAAGAGCACCAGGGGCTTGGGACACCAGAGGCATAAGGGAGGAGGAGACAGCTCCGTGCGAGGGGTCGACGGTTCAGTATTGCTAGTAGCAGAGAGGGATCGGTTGCGCAACACTAACGAGGGTTGCAGGGGAGAGCTTTCTCCTGGGGATTGTATAGCCGGAGGAGGAAGGGGGGAGCGGCAGGGGAAAGGATACTCGCGAGGATATGAAGCGCACAGTACTTCCGGTCTGGGCTCCGATTCCACTACTGCGTATGGGCACTGGATGGGACTAGGCCATGATCAAGCGGGATTGCAGATTTTACAGTGGGGGGTTGGCGGTGAATAACTCGCCGGGCACAGAGGATGCGACTGAGTTTGGGGTAGGAACGGTGAGGACAGGTGTTGGGGGTGAGGCTACTGCACGTCGTGGAGCGGAGAGATCAACGATGTCCAAGTCAGAGGGTCCACCTCCGGCATCACCTCCTGTCGATTTGCTATGAAAACACCACAGACGAGCATACGATATCATGCTCATCGCAGATCGTGGTGGTCGTCTTCTAGTTCCTGTTCAAAATAAAGTGGGCTAGTGGCGGAGATAAAGCGAGAGAAACAGAGATGATAGGTGAACAAGGATGATCGCCAGGAATGCAAAATAAAAACTCGCCTATGCAAGGCATGGCCACAACAACGTATCTCTTAAGCGGATATTCAAGACCCCACGAGGATCGTCGACGCCCTGGATCTATCGTTCAAGAGAAGATAGCTACAAAAAACAAAGCATAGCTGTTAAGAACCCAAAAATTGGGACGAAAAAGACAAAAACTCACCTCGTCGAAACAGACCTGGGTGCAGCCTGCCAGCTCAGACAATAGTCTGTAACGTTACTCCATACAGTTGACTCTGATTCATCTGTTAACCTCTCGTTCTCTGCCATCCCGCAACATCAGAAGCAATCTCGCTAGCGATCGTGATCGTCTTGCGCAGCCTCCACGAAAGATTGAGGAGATGGGTTAGAAACACGAATATATCGACAAGGGCGAAGTTAGCTCTCGAATACGACGAGAATGGCATCTCTTCAGCATCCTTCTCCAACTTCTCCTTGATTCTGGCACCGGTGCACCGCTCCAGCTTGCATCGTTTTCGTGTTGCCTATCATGTTCGATGTCGTCATCGAGAAGGGGCAATGACAGAGTTATACGAGCGGGGTAGAAAAATGTTATGATGGTTGATTTGGAACAGTAGAAGAAAAAAAGGTAGCTTGCCTTTCGAAGCCAGATCCTGGTGCAACTCCCCACAAACACAAATCCCTGTCTTCAATCCTGTCAAGATTGTACGGAAACAAGTGACGCCGCCTAGCCGTGGAGCATGGCCGTAACATTCTAGGGCATTGTAGAGATGAGGATTGTCGCAAACCTGGTGCGAGAGAATGAAGGTGGATCAGAAGGGTGATTCAATAATGTAGACGAAAAGAACGCACATATTCGCCAGATTCCGCCAAAGATACGTCATGTCCTCGTTACGACCCACCCTCTCTCACGAGCACGCCACGTAATCTTTCCTGACCAGTTGTGTTGCAAGAGCAATGGCTGTGCATAGCATACGATGAGAACACCGACAAGAATCAGGATAGAAGTCTTCGAGTAGGAAAGAGGAAACGAACGAAGATAGGCGCAATTGTCAAATGCAAGTACATGTTGACTGACGTCGTCTGCAGACGAAGGAAGAAAGGGAGAAGTTGAGGGAGACCCTCGAGAGTAACGAAAGGTGGAAAACATGGTTCATATCATCGCGGATGGCTCCAAGCACAGAGTCGAACTAAAGTGCCTGTCGTTATTACAGAGCCACAGTGTTTGTCAGAAGCTTCCAGAACAAACAGTGTGTTACATAGCGGCGATTTTCAATCGTGCCGTTGAACTTGATACGCTTCCAACACCTCACTGGACCCCTTGCACGCTTCTTCAAGTCTTTGGTGTCGAGAAGGTTTTCAAACATGAAATCTTCAACTTTATCCGTCATCGTATTTTCTCTGGCGCACGCCGCAATTGAATTCGTAGAAAACGCCAGCGACAAAATATGGCATCCAAGTTTCAGCCATTCAGTAGAATAAAAATGCAACGCCGTCTCTATATGTTATCAACTTGAGTCAGTCTATTTACATATAATTTCATTGTAATTAATTTCTTCATACAGCTCGAGTAGCCCGCTCACTAGTCACTCTTGAAGGTAGTAAGTAGTAATCGATCCAATCTCTTCTTTCAATCGTATCATCATATGGGTCTTTGCGGCCATCGAAATTCCCTAACTCCTCGATTGAAATGTTATCACTTCAAAAATAACCTCTGAAATTTTTACCACTCTGGGTCCAACGCCATGCAAGCGTGGCACATGGCTGAAGGATGTAGAGGATTCTTCCAGGTGAAAACGCTGTCAATGGTGGGTGTCCGAAGTATTTCCACCGACCCTCTTCTTTTTTTATCGGCATATTTTGTGAGCTATAAAATTATTCGTCAGTGCAATAAATCGGAATAAGGGAACGAGAAGCTACTGCAATACTGTGAGGATATGGGATAACAGAGACGGAAGGATTTCTGCTGAATAGATGGATCATGTACGAACATGGGGGTTTCTTAATAGAATTATCCATGAGAGTGGGCTCGTAAGCATGGTTCCTTATTTCCCCATCCAATTTTATTTGAAGAGCTTCTTACCTCTCGAAGAATATGGAGAAACTGGAGTCTTCAAGCATGTAACAACATTTTAAATATATCTCGCTCTCATCGTATGTATGTAAATGTTCTGTTTTTACTGCACTAAATTTTGGGCACCAGGTTTTTTGCGTGCCAGGTTACGTGCATGCGCATACTTGCGCGCACTTGCGCAGGATAATGTGGCTGTGCACTTGCGCACACCTGCGCACATTCCAAATTAACACAGTTTGCGCCTGACTTGTGCAGAGTTTGCGCATATACCCCATATTTCTATTGTACTATTATTTAAAATGAATGATTATGTCTTTTATCAGCCACATAAGTGTTGAAAGGATGATAGCAAGCTCAGGAAATACGAGAAAACCGCAATAAATTAGAGGTGAAAACATAGTGAATACTGAACAAATAAGTGTCCTTTACTACATATTCTCGAGCCAAAAACTACCTACAAAATATAGGCATATGAAGGAACTAACGATAAAGTCTGCATAACAGTGACTGAATAGTTAGGTGAGATGCATAGTACTAAATATAGTAAGCGTAGGGTTATGGGACTATTTGATTATTTGAAGTAGGGTTTGATACTAGGGTTGGAACCTAGTTCAGGAAAAAAGCTGTAGAGGTGGTGACATTTGTAGAACAACAGCAGAGAGATTGTAGGGATGTGGTAAGGATGACAGAGCCTTTAAGGCAACAGTAGAGAAATAGTAGGAATTTATTAGGAATGGCTGAGGATGATGGTGTAGAAAATACTGAGTTGGTAGAACAATGGTAGGGAGTAGCCACAAGTGGAAGGTACAATACAATAATAAGGAGATGGGGGAGGATCTCAGATTCTTGGAGATGTAGGACATCTTATGTACAAATTTGCAAGGAGCTTAGATTCTTCTATAGTGCATCATATTTCACTCACTTCATTTGTGAGGAGCTTAGATCCTTACATAGTGCATGCCATTTTATATACACTATTTGAAAGGAGCTTAGATTCTCATGTAGTTCACCACATTTCATTCACAGGTATCAACTAGTATAAAGGTAGCATAGATGTACATGTAATTAAAAATCACAGCATTTGCAAGCAGCTTAGATCCTTGTGTAGTGTACTACATTTCATGCATGCTATTTGAGAGAAGCTTAGATCCTCATGCAGTCCACCACATTCTATGTACACTTTCTAGTTAGTATCCAGGAATTGAGACCCAAGACTCAAATATCTTGATGGAGAGAAATAGTCAGTGAGAGGCTTAGGAAAGCACAAGAGGAAAGGCCTAAAAATGCCAGGATAAAATTGCGAGCACTACAGGGGTATGATGAAAGATAGGGGAGAGGTGAACAGTGAGATATTTTGAGAAAAGAAAAGAAAATTGTAGTATAAAGGAATATGACTGTGAGGCATAAAATCAATAAGAAAAAGGAGTCATATTCATTGAATACCAAGTCAGATGGTTTGGAACAAAAGCAATTTAGAACATTTATTGTGTTCATTTCTCACTGATTTCTCAGTGCTTCATGACATGTGAGACTATCATGAGGTATATCCTCTTTATTTCTGACTCAAACATCCATGATACCAATTTGGATTAATGCTCATAAAAATTTCCCTCCCGGTGGCTAAATGGCCTATGAGGAATTTTAGTAATTACTAGGCAGCTAATAATTTTGAGTCAGGGCAAGCCAGCACTGTGAAGCCGAAGCTTTTGCAGAGTTATGATGGAGTTGAAACACGCCACCCTGCCGATCCCACTATCTATATATATGTATTATAACCTCATTCCCACTACTCTCATATATACTACTAATTGGAGCTCGCATCCCACTTTTTCGTTGTTATGACCCAATCCCATTCCCACTCTTCTCGTTATCACTTGATGTTCCACATGCCAGATTATTTCTATCTTTCATTCCTTGTCTCGGGTTAATAGCCATGCACCATTCGGGATGTTAGGATAAATATATTCAACATCAATATGTTTGTAGCAAACTTAGAGTCTAGTGTCTTTAAGCACCCACAGTCAGCAATTTTGTTATTTCATATTTCATAAATAATCTATCAGTAATCAACAAATTTTCTGATAGTGCACTGTAGCTGAGCCTTGAATTTGTAGAGAACCATAGAAGACTGTAGGGGGCCACACAATTCTAGTGTTATGATTTTCAGAGTATGGCCATGTTTCAGGTTGGAACCAAAAAGAAATAATCAAGTCAAATTTGGCCATACCATGAAAATTATACCCTGTCATATCCCACTCACAATTACTGCCCATACACTCCTAATCAAGTTTACAATCAATCC
>JASFDD010000705.1:0-10702 GCA_036937055.1 Nidula microcarpa | reverse complement strand
CACCTCAAACAGGATGGCACATATGATGTTATCGCGGATAAGGATGGTACCCCCGAAGTGCTGATGGTGGTAGAGCGAGGGATACATTTGGTCGGACTCCCCTTTGAACGAAGATTCAAGTACAATCTAGCGCCAAAGAGTATTGTAGGTCGAGTCGCTCGGATACAAGAAACTATTGACCGGAGAAGTCGGAGAATGGTTTTGAGAGCATTCAATCGCTGACGATTGCTTCTCATCTGTTAAAGGTTATTCCCCCGATGATCTCACTTCGTCCCTCATTGATCAGAATTCCAACAGATTATTAAGTGCTCAGTGCGCTGTTGCATCTAATCCATAGGAGCATCTACTCCCCCACCCTCATTAAGCTAACCTGCACCATATAAGTAAAGACTCTCCCTCACGTTTCTGTCATTCTGGCCGCAGATATGCTGTTCTCTCGGACCTCTCTCTGACTCATCATGTTCTTCCACAAATCATGACGCATGCTGTACTACCAGCCACGATCTGTACTACTCTTCATACTAGCGAACATATCTCGCTTCATCCTCGGTACGCTCTTGTCTTCTTGTGTTATTTCTTGTGTCTGTGTCCTATAGGTTGTGCTTTTAGTAATGCTCCAGCGTGTACTGTATCCTTGTAGATTATTAGGACTGAATCTTCTTGATTCGAATTTTCGCGATCGTAGAAGCATTTATTTTCTGACGCTATGTAGTAATTTCTCTCAATTCGGGAAAACGAGATTCCAATGCTATTCCAGATAATGCTTAAGACATCTCCGGTACCCATCACGATAAATTCTCATATCTGTCATTCTGTGTCATGTGCGTAGGTAAGTCAACTCCTGAACCTGGCTCTTCCGATTTCCTTCTTTACACCTCATATTCCTGTACGTCAAATTTCTGGCGGCATCGATGTCGCTGGCCAAGTACGCAGTGAAATTCTCTGTACTTTATATCTGACTCAGATAGCGTGTGTATTCTGCTTCCAAATACGCTCCAGTGCGAATGGAGCTTCGTAGGAGATTAGGCTAGAACATTTGCATTGCGGAATGAAGGGGGCGGAAGCTTGTAGGACTTTGCCGTTTCCTAATATACGCTGTGGGATTGTTATTTCCTAATAGCTGGTGCAAGGCTCTTGAAGAGTCCTGTGTTTTGACATGGCAAAGGTCTCGAAACGATGGAAATTAGAGCCTAGACACAAGTTGCTTGATTTCTAATCAACAGAGTTACTAATGTTTAGATGTTCCTTCATGGTAAGAAAATAGCAAGAGATGAAAATCATGAAATTTACTTCCCTTTTCGCCGAGAAGATAATTAAATGAAGTTCAAGTAGACGCGGAACCGATAGGAAAGGAATCTGTGTACAGGCTAATCTAGGAATGGCACGGAGTACTCTAGAGTGGCTAAGCTGTATGTGCTATAAATAAATCGCAATGTCAAGTGCTCAAATAATCCAATGCCAAGGGTAAATTGTAGGTAGATAAATATACAGCATCGATATCGATGCCTATGATCTGACCTGTATCTGTTCTATAGACAACTACTATCTGGAAAGGAGGATGCTACCGGCATTTGAACCTCATCGCTGAATAGTTAGCTACTATCCTCGCCGTCGTCGGACGATTCATCATCGCGGTCGTGTGAGACGGCAATACTGTATATATAGGTTACCAGATTACGGATTATGGGG
This sequence comes from Nidula microcarpa, assembly GCA_036937055.1. Taxonomy (NCBI): domain Eukaryota; kingdom Fungi; phylum Basidiomycota; class Agaricomycetes; order Agaricales; family Nidulariaceae; genus Nidula; species Nidula microcarpa. Next base: position 9,013 of record JASFDD010000705.1, on the reverse strand, counting down.
TGACGTCGTTTCGGAATTAGATTCAAATAAAAATATCTATCCGAATGTCAGGAGGGGGATATTAGAGCGCCGCCCCGGGCCGCTAGTGTCACCGCTTCTATGCACATAAAGAGTATCGAGACCTCTCTGCGTTGCTCATGAGGTATCGCCCATCACTTTGGTCATATGTAGTATTTGAATTATTATTCGTATGCATTTGCGTTGAGAATTCAAGTTTGAGAAATATTTTCATATGGAAAGGGTGGTGTAGTAGGTGGTTCCGTTAAAGATCACTAATTAAATGTCCCAAACTATTCCGGCAGACTCTAATCTGGAATTCCATGCTGAGTACTTCTCCGTTGATCTCGTCCTTCGTATGTGAGAGTTACTTAATATCCATTTGAAAAATCTTCATAACTATTAGTATCCAACCTTTATGCCTTCGAGCTGAGGCTGAGCTCTAGCCAACATGGACAGGAACACTCCGAACCTTCACCGACAAACCAATGATGTTAGACGTTGATAATCGGTTTATGCAGCGGTCTCATGACATACTGGTTTCTGTTTTTGTGCAATCTTCATGGGCGTTTTGGTGCGCGTATCCTCACCATCTGCTTCTTTTGATGGCTATTGCGGAAGTTATTCATGGTGAAGCTTCATCAACGGCTTCTTAGCCGCTTTACGATAGTTTGCAAGTATGATACCCATCGTCTCATGACTTTTTCCTTACCTAAATGCTTCTTTAGTTGACATGATCTAGATACAACCGAAATATCGCTATAAGTTCTCGAAGTTCCTAAGCTACTGCTGTTTCCCCGCACTTCTCCTCTTTGGTGCCGTGCTTTGACGAAGGTAACAGCCAACAATGGGGGTGTGTATCATCAGCCACTCTCCTTCTATTTTAATTCACTGAACATAATCTCTAGTATAACGCAAGAATCGCTGCGAATCCCGTGCGCTGAGATGTTATCCATAAATTTACTCATTTTTGACAACATACTGCAGTATGTGGTGGGGTCCTTCGCGTGTATTGGCGGAGGTCTTTTCGGTCTCGACATCTCGTCCATGTCTGGAGTGTTAAATGCACGTTTGTCTCATTCTTCCTTTTATTCTTTAACTGATTTGCCCGAGCTTAGAACGAAACGTACTTACGAACTTTCGGATTCGTACGTGCAATCCGCAGCCTCTTACTGCATCGTTTAATGTAGTGTTTTGACCCTCAGCCGAACGCCAATGCCCAGGGGGCGATTGTGGCTGCAATGCCTGCAGGCTCGCTTGTGGGAGCTCTTGCGGTCACTCAACTTGCGGATAGGTTGGGTCGCAAGAAGACAATCATCTTGGCTGGGATGATTTGGGTTATTGGTTCTATTCTTCAATGCGCTTCTGTGGTTCGTACTTCGCTACCCACGGACATCAAATATCCTCAGTTGACGTTTTGAATAGAATCGCGGAATGCTCGTCGTTGGGCGCGTCATTTCGGGACTCTCTGTGGGCCTTGCAAGTGCTGTTGTGCCCATCTATCAATCCGAGATCACCGCACCTGCTATTCGTGGTCGTATGGTCTCTTTACAACAATGGTATGTTCGATAATTCTCATCATGCTGAAAAGCATCCAAAGTAACTTCTTACAGGTCAATTACCTGGGGAATTTTGATCCAATATTTCATTCAATTTGGATGTTCTTACATTAACGGCACTGCGTCGTTCCGTATTCCATGGGGTCTGCAGATGATCCCAGCCATTGTTTTAAGCTTGGGTATGACTGTCTTCCCAGAAAGTCCTCGTTATCTATTCGACCGAGGAAGGTATGCAGCACTCTCGTCGTGAATGTTAACGCATTCACCGATAATATTTTTAGGGAAGATGAGGCTCTTCAGGTCCTTGCCGATTTACACGGCGGCGGTGATAAGAAAAATGAGCTTGTGATTCTTGAATTCGAGGAAATCAAGCAACAGGTATAATTTAGAATCATGCGACGGAGATCAATCCCAATGCTGAACTTTCTTAGGTGTACTTTGAACGTAATGAAGGGGCGAAGTCGTATTTGGATCTTCTCAAAGGCGGTAACCCTCGTCGTGTACTGCTTGGTTGTTCGATACAAATGTGGTCTCAGTTAACGGGAATGAACGTTATGATGTGTGTTTTCATCTTCTCTCCCCTTCGTTTACTTACATACCAACAGGTACTACATTATTTATGTGTTCCAAGGTGCAGGTCTCACAGGTCGTCGGGGAAATCTTATTGCGGATGTCAGTGCTGTTTATTTTCACAGTATTTCGGGAAAGATTAACAGTATTTTTAGTCTGTCCAATACGTCCTCAATGTCGCTCTCACAGTTCCTGCGATCATTTACATTGATAAATGGGGTCGCAGGCCGATGCTTTTGATTGGGACCATTCTCATGGGCTTCTTCCTGTTCCTCGTTGGTGGAATTCAAGGCCGATTTGGTCACTGGGGAGATGTTGACGGAAAACGTAACTACAAAAAATCTATGAGACTGAACAAACGTACTGATTATCTTGAAGCTGTCTGGGTCATTAGTGGCAATGAGGCAGCAACCAAGGCAGTAATCGTCTGCTCTTACTTATTCGTCTGCAGGTGAGTAAAAATTACAATTTCTTGAAGTCGTTTCTGAGTTTTGCATTTGCAGCTTCGCTATTACAATGGGCCCTGTTTCATGGACTTACCCTGCTGAATTGGTTTGTGCATATTATTCGCATCCTGCTCGAAGAAATGCTTATATAGGTGCTGTAGTATTCGTTAAAGATTCGTGGGAAAGCAGTATCATTGGCCACGGTAAGCTCATGATTATTCAAATACGACAAATGCTCAAGGACGTTTTAAATAATTCCGAATTCCGTTCTACTTCCCATAACAGGCCACAGTAAGTTTACACCTCGTTCGATCACTGCTCATCATACTTATATATGCAATCCAGAATTGGATTTTCAATACTGCTTTGGCTTTCGCTGTTCCTCCGGGTCTGGACGCGATTGCGTGGAAGACATACTTCATTTTTGGTACCTTCAATTTTGCGGCATTTATCCACATCTTCTTCATGTACCCCGAAACTGTTGGACGCTCTCTTGAGGAAGTAGAGGAAGTATTCAAACAGGGCCATACATTCACTGCCTGGAAGATAGGAAAGGACGTTGGAAAGAAGACCCTTGCAGAAGTCGTAGAAAAGTCGAAAGAACTTACGGTACGTCGTTTGAAATGCGTAAGAGAATTCCTTGACTTAATTTTAATTCGCGAAACGACAAGACTGAGAAGCATGCAGAGTCATTCGATGAAACGCATTCGGCATAACGAATTTCTGAATACCTTGGATATGTCATTGTTGATGATGCTATGCCCACTTTGTAACTTCTGTATTTTTGTCCTCTGTAGAGTAAGAATAAATCTGTGTTTGATCAAAAAAAGACGTCAAGGAGGGACATATAGCGAGGAGGAGTAGAATCAAGTGCTCTGAGCAACTCAGCGAGTCCGCAACAAGAGCATTAGGTCACACGCTACCAAGCACTAGTCACGAGGCACCATGCTGAGACGTGACGTACAACTATGAACAAATAAAGAATGCTCATATTGTACCGCACGATCACATTTGGGCTCAAGACTTGAATACGATATAATAGGCCGCACTCTTTAACTGCATTATCGTGGTTTATGTGCGTTTTACGTAATCTCTGTGAGGGAGAAATCTGAGGAGATTGACTCGTTCGTTAGGCCGAAGCCTATGTTGAGTGTATAAAGTGAAGCAGAAGCTCACCGAGGGGCGAGCAGAGCGTTGTGATTGACGAACTTCAGTGACCACCCGTTGGCTCGTGCCAGACTCCGCAGGACTCTCCATGTTACAGCGACCGTCCACTTAATCGCAGAATACAAACCGGAACGCAAGAACGGCGTGCGCGATATAGGGTTTATCAGTATTCGTAATCTCAAACATTTTGAAGGGATTTACCGTCGTACGCGCATAACCAAACCTTTCTCTCCCCATTGCACGCATTCAGTCAGGTAGAGTTTTCATCCTCAGGCTGCAATCGCGGCTTTCGTTCGGTTATATTTGGTGATATTTCATCGAATTATTGCCCATTTTGCGAAGACGCGAATAACCCAAAAAATGAGAGCTGGTAAAACATCAATCTATTTGTGGAAACGATCGTTGACGGTCCCCGACCTCAATGATTCCGAGTTGTTCTCGCAAGCGTAAATCGCATGATGGGGCATCTATAAAAGCGAAATTCGTGGTCAATCAGGGAGCGAATCCAACGCCAGATGCGGAAACAGTGGGGAAGTGGAGAACTTGTATGCGATATAAAAATCAGCAATGCGTTCATTTTTCATATCACTGGAAAATGAACCTCCATGATGAGCCTCAGATAAGGTTGCTTCCGCATTCCGGTGACCGACATCTACACCATATATCGTCACATCAGAGTAAATAGCGGTGAGCACGCAATACCCTCTCGTTATTAGGCACAGGCGAAGGGCGTACGATGACAGACAATCGAGGTTGTCGAACGGAGAGCAGTGTGGGTTATTTTTGACTTCCCGGGGGCTATTTCAAATAAACATCTATAGGGAAAAGATCTCTTATCGCTATATGCAAAACGGGAAACCACTCCAAAATTCCGTCTTGCGCGCTCTGTGCGGTGCGGTGCCGCATCCTAACTACCAGGTTTGGCTCGAAACGAGCGCGATGATGCTGCAAGAGGGGTCAGGTGGTGCCAATTGAGCGTGATGGCCGTTCTTCGGTGGGGCTTTGTCTTGATTAGCTCCAGCGCCGCCCGTTTCTCTTCTTAAATGAGATGTTTTTGTGGAGGCTTGCTGGTTTGGGCCTCGCAGTGTCAGGGTTTCTGGCGCGGCCTCCCGTTTTGCATTTAGCTGTCACCTCATGCCTGGTACGTATCTAAGGCCATCGAACTCCAAAAGATGAGGGGATGAGCTCCATTTCTTACAAGGTGGAATTTTTAAAAAGCCGAGATGATGTATACTCGAGCTGCGGGCTGTGCAGTGTGCACATGAGATCTGTGGAGCGACAAGTTATTTCAAGCGGGAAACAACTTTTGTCTTCATTCAGGCTAAGTAACGGCTATTGAAGCGCATGATCGGCGAGCCCGATGATTAATAGCTGTTTGTGCGTCGCTGATCGTTCAAATCGTGCACGACCACAAATAGAGGTGTGTAGGTAACGGCGACCTTAATCCCGGTTGCAAAACTGGTCGGTGGTGGCGGCGGGGTCACGGAAGCGAACATGTGCTACGCAGGAACAATCACGGCGGTGGTTGGGTCTGGAGAGAGACGTTTTCAAGAGGTGACCATAATAAGGTTAGAGCAATAGCTAGATAAGTACATAGATCCGTGAAATGGCGACTGGTGGGCTTCGAGGGAATCAGGGTTAACTAGATATCGTCATCGACAATGAGAATGATATGATAAGGATAAGTGATGTCGATGAGGGCTTGAGCATCTAGAATTACCTACAAACAGTATGTAAAGAAGAAACGGAAGTGAACTCGTTCTCCGGGCATCAGGAATAAGATCACACGGCGCTCAGAATGATCGGAATGCAAGAGGACATCCACAAGTGAGTAAATAAGGATTTGGTAGTGCGCTTAAAGTAGATGATGATATAAGTGTCAAGGGGTTACAAAATACATATAGAGACAAGTTACTGGATACATGACGGCGGTACGAGCCCTAGGTAGCATATGACGGATGAGAGAAATATGTTTTACAGGTTGAAGCGTTGCGCAGAAGATTCAAAGATGCGGGTCGATGCATCGTCTTTCGGCCAATAACATGTCGACGACGCGACTATAGGCGTCACAAAATGCGCCTGTAGAAACGATGTACCTAGCAGCAGGTGACCAGGTCAACGAACCTGCCAGCGCACACGGTGAGCGGGATATGCTGTAGGTAGACGTGTCAGCGGGATGCAGATGTACAGAATCTGATGACACACCGGAGATCACTCATCCCGAGGAGAAACACCCACAAAGCCAGTGTAGTCAAAATCCACCATGCTTTTCACTCCTCCGGCTCCTGATTCTGCCGTCTCTCTCTTCTCCTCGAGCGTCTCCCTCCTGAACCTTCACGCCTCGCACGATCCAACGCACTGACCAGCGCATCCAAGCCGCCATTTACCACCACCGCAGCGGCAGTAACCAGAATCCCTAACCCCACCTGGAAATAGTGCACGTAGAACCCGAACCACGCGATGCCCTTGAAAATGTACCATCCCAAGTGCATCGCAGGAGCGAACAGCTTCGCGCTGAAGTAGCAGAGGATGAGCCCTGAGATGAGGAAGCGCGCACCGCGATGGACATAGCTAACGAGCAGGAGGAAGGAGATAATGAACAGCTGGGTGGTTGTAGAGTAGTCGTTAATGAGTGGGAGGGTTGGATACATGGCCTTCCGGGCAGGATACGCGCCAGTGGCCAGCAGGGATGGTGTGATTTGGATGTGACATGTGACTGTTGGGATAATAGGATTGGCCTGTAAACGGACCATGCGGGCAACACACGCAGTCCTTCACCACCCATGTCCATCGACGTGACCAAAGAATGTGAGGTTTTATGCCCAAGACTAGACCAAGATTTGCTTTTTTGGTTCCGCAGTAGCACAAAAACTGCGCTGAAAACCGCCGAATCCGATGACACACGGCCTTTTGAGAAGAATCGCGGTTTAAATTAAGAGAAGTAGCACCTTATGAAAAAATTTAATAAGTACAAGTAGTTCCTTGGGTTGAGCAAAGAACAACAGAGTGCATTGAACAGGGGCAAACATCGGCCTTGTTCTTTGTGGAATTGAATACTCATTGGCGATGCGCGTAAGTGATGGGAGGTCGGCACTGTAAACGAATCTTGATGGTCGTTCTGTGGGTACGCCCCCTTACGTGCCCGAGGTGACCATGAACTCCGAGATATTATCGAGTAATTAAGATAGGCGCCGGCCGGCCTACCTTGCGAACAACCACAAAAATCCGCACTCGTCAAAGATGCATCTGAATCTAAGGCATAAATATCTTAACAGAAACCCGAACAAATCTGGAGAAGACTGAGAATTAGACTGGTAAGGACGTGGAAGGCTTCCGGACCGTTTCCGAACAACCTAATTGTTTAATGTTAACGGGCGAGCCAAGCTTGAAGCAACATCACGAACTTGACGCTCACCAAAGCACACCCTATGCTCAGAATTGAGTGATCGACTAGTTACCGACCAGCGCCCAATGCGATGCGTCCCCTCAAACGAGGAATAATTAGAAAAGAAACCTCCTCAGCCGAATTGCAGAGAATTATTCATGCAGCTCGTCCATGGTGAAGAAAGAAATATTTTCAAACATCCATAAACCGTAATATTCAACACCAGAATGAGCACGGATCCTCGCACAATCGAGATGAATGGGCACTTACTGTCAATAAAGTTGGCAGGAGGATAGAAAGGATCACCGCTCGTCGTGATGGACGGACGCGAGTTTCAATAGAATTATGAATCCCTCTCTCGACGATCTTTCTTGCACCCCTGGATTTCAGAATAATCTATAAAGCAGCGCCACGCACCATTTATTCCCCCCTTCTTCGCCCACCCGCCAACCCACCAATCCACGCCCGCATGGCCCAAATTGCGCAAGCCGTACTCTGGATCTCGCGGGAGTTCGCGCTGCTCGCCTTCCTCTCTTTCACCATGATCGCAACCTTCCTCTGGCTCGTCGGTGCACCACCAGCACTGGCATCGCCAGTTCTTCTACTCCAAATTGCCGTCGGGTGCACGGCGGCGATATTTGTCTGCCTGGCCGCGACGGTCTGCATTCGACGGATTCTCTCCACTTGTTATTACGACGATGCTGGAGAGTCGCATTCAGAAAATCTGTATCGGAGTGTCTCCACTGACGAGGGTATGTCGGAGGTTTGAGACGACAAGGTCCGCATAGGGTGCCGGTGGAGCGGTTATTATAAGACGGTTGAAGCCACTGCAGTGCAGTGGCGAAGGCAGTTGGAACGTATGAGATGGTGGGTATTTTGCGTATTCTTGTGTTGATCTATTCGTTACAACTGCTTTCAGTTTGTGATGGCTCGGGATATGAGGATCCGTGGCCAATAATATCTTATCCGCGAGTCAGAAGTATCGTTCGATCATCATTGCACTTGAGACCATTCAGAAACCGCTGAAGGATGGAATCAGGCTATATCTTTTCATAAGACTGAGGAAAATGACAGTGGCAGAGCGCATCGTGGTAGAAGTGATGCCGCGAAGATCGAGTACTCCACCAGTCAAATATCGTCCGGATGATGATCTGCAAAGTGTATGTGTTAATTAGATGGAAATAATGTATGTAAAATTGAACGAAGACCTCCAGTGCATAGTCGTTGAATCAGCTTGATGCAGTCATACCCGTCGTGGCTTTAGAATCCAGATGGATACAAACTCTGGGTACGGACTCCGGAACGGTATCTTCCTGATACTGCGCAGTTCTGGACGAGGGGAACGTGGAAGTCTGGAACATTTGAACGGCCAGTAGCGAACTGTTGAGCGCCCTTCAGCAAGTCTTTCTTTAGTATCGCGGGTACGACATTCCCGAGATAAGCAGCTGGCAAGTTCCTGAAAATTTCATTCTACAAAGTTGTCCGAAGACGCGGAGTTGTGGCTGTGCTAAGGTTCGGGTTGTTTAGCTGTGTAGGGAAAGGATCCATTTTCCCCACGCCAAGCACATCTTTTACATCTTCTTCTCGACTTCGACGACCATTGACTTGCCCTTAACAATTACTCCGAGAAGGTGTTGAAAGTTGTTACTGCTGCTCTGTGCGACAGAGCAAGACGTAAAACGAATCATACGCTCGGAAGGTTTTGGTGTATAAGACTAAACTCGTGCTTGGGGACTTACACATGCTCATACTTTCAAGTTATCTACATCCGGGTCCAGCGGCTATCATGGACGTGTCATGACCCAGTTGTCGACTTACAACTAGCCCATAACCCACATCGCTCCGACTTTCACCGTCGACGCGAGCATAAGGAATAGGGTTGCTTCTGT
>JASFDD010000704.1:0-10704 GCA_036937055.1 Nidula microcarpa | reverse complement strand
CGGAAGGAGAAGAAGGTCCCGTTTCAGCGCTGGATTCCATTTATTCACTTAGGACTCTGAGGCTGCTCTATTGCACCGTGTTATCCATGTAATATTTTCATTCTTATACTTGTACTCAGCTCGACTACTTTATGTAGGAGAGGATGGCTTGCTATGCTACTCAAATTTCACAAAAAATAACAGTCACTATATTATAGTACTCACGGTTGCAACATTACCTATCTGTCAAAATAGTTATAGAATACAGAGGATCGGTCACAGAATATTGATGAGCAGTCGCAAAACGTTCCACCTTCCGTAGGTCACACGATCAATCCTACCTTACTTTTTTACACACATTAGGATTGATCCTTCCTTTAATGTATCAGGCGACGGTCGGATACCACTTCACGTAGGATTAATCCTAGTAGTTCAAATGTGCTGGATAATGTCGTGGGCTAGTACCATAGGATTAATCATATGGTAGGATAGTAGTATGATGAATCCTAAACAGCCTACCATCGTAAGGAATAGGTGGAGTGCACTGCATGAGATCAGAAGCATAGGATTAATTCTACAGTAGGATACAACGACTAATCCTCTATAAAAGAATACCAGTAACGTGTACAATAGGATTATTCTCTACGGTACGATAAAATTACTAATCATATCCGACAGCCAGGCGTACTATAGGATTATTCTCGACTATAGAGTACAACTACTAATCCTATCCGACAGCCTACCCATACTGCAGTGTACTATAGGATTATACTGAAAAATTACATGTAATCCTAATAAATTATCCTATGCCGATAGGATTCGTACTAAAAACCCTACCATCTTGCAACATCTACTATACAAGTTGAATTTTATCTAGCCTATTGGGTTTTCCTAGAGGCTCTAAGCATTGTCGACCTAAGGCAGCAAAGAGGTACCTAAGTTTGACTGAATAGGTATGTGTTGATTACTACGTACCTTTTCCTGTATCCACTTCCTTTGACAAGGCCTTGTCGAAGGTTTCCTTACAGTCTTTTCCGAGACGCTTATACATTTCTGCTTGCTTGTAAGCATAACATGAACGCCCCCGATCTTCTTTACCGTATTTATGCCCGATCTCTATCCATACCTCTCTCATGCGTTCGAATGAGCAAACGGAACGCTTGAGTTCCTCTTCGAGGATTTCCTTCTCCTCCCGTGATCGATCACGAGCAGCCCGATCTCGGAACCACTTTACCCGATCCACTACAGCACTAAATGTTAGTATGCTTGAGTGCTCGCACCAGGTGCAATTCTTACTTTCGATGCTCCATTCAACTTCTTCTTTAGGAGATAATCCGCTCGGTCTACCAGCTGTCCAAAACCACGGGTCCTCCTTCTTTGAATCGCCTAACTTTGAAGGTAAACTGACGTTCTTTGACCAGAGCTGATTGTCGAGTAATGGCTGAAGTGTCCGATCATCTTCTGGTAGGCCCAATAAAAGGAGAGCACAGCGGGCACGCCGATACTTATCTGCATGGCTGACTTTGTCTTTAGAAAGAGTGCGCATAAATACTTGAGCACGTGTATTCGGCGCCTGTCCATGGACATTATCGATCTTGAACTTCAAATTGTAGTTGAAGGTTTTGATCGCAAGTCGAACACTCTCCAATGCATCGTGAGCCTGGCTTTCTCGAAGTGTGTATTCAACATTGACCAGAGACTCTAACCCGAGAGAGGACCGTACTGCTTGATTGAACAACGAAGGCAGTAGAGGTTTCTCAGTTTCTGGCTTCAACGGATCCACAGAGCCAATGTGCTCACGCAAGGTAGGGAATCGGTTGAACTGATTGGTCCGCCATTTGACCAAATCACGGCCAAGCTTAATCCGACCTGAGACAAGACTTTCCGAGTTGACATGAGAGCTGGTAGCCATCTTACGGACACGTTCTCTATAATTTCATGTCAAAGAAGTATTGACAGTTGTTTTGAGAGTCGCTTACTGGTCATGCTCGATACGCAACCCTAAATTAACAAACTGAGCATCTCCGGACAATCGTGTTCCAGCCAGTTCGGCAATGAGCTCCTCTTGAACAAGCTTCTGATATGCTCTCCCTTGAGTTGGGGGTCCTAAATTATCGTGAAATAAGCAAAATTATTGTGATAAATTGTAACAAGTAGGCTTACCATTTTTAACTCGTGCCTCGTATACACTGATAATTTTCCCATTCTCCATCCTCGGAGTAGAGTCCATAGCTTCCCACTTCTGAATCAAATCTGCCGGGTGAGTCTCTGATAATTCATCAAAGGTCTTCTCTCGCTTAATCAGGGTGGCGATGCAGCTCGTATACATCCGATAAAGAGTCGCAGCTGAATCAGAGCTAATAAGAGAGTTGTTTTGAAAGGGTAAAGAATAGATAGGCATTACCCATTACCAACCTGATGGTATTTCGTCCAATTCCAGTATCCGCAGAAATTGTCAAGGCTGTCACGGCAGTGCCCATCTTTCTGCTCTTTTGTACTACCAGCTGATTGATTTTGCTCTGCCCACCTGCTTTCAATATTATCTCTCCAAGTTTCCCCAGAATATCGAATGTAATTTAATGTCCCAAGAAGCTGGCAGCGAAGGATATGATTTTTTACATACATCTTGGGAACAACACCCCGAATTGGTGGATCAGTGTCGCTATCTGAGGAAAGAATTCCTTAAATCTCTTCTCCAGGTTGATCACATACTGGCACCATATATCGTAGGTGAACATAATCCATCGAAGGTCGTGAGCTTCAGACAGAGCATATGCAAGCGCATAATCAGTACGCGCAAAACTAATCACATGATTAACTCAAATATCATGAGAACCAAACGATGAACACTCACACTTTGCCCTTTTGGAGATCAACCATACCTTGAGGCCAGTAGAACCCGTGTCGAGCGCACTGAATCGCAACAACGCCACTAATCACCGCATTTTTGAATTTGATGATGTTTTGAAGCCGAGCAGCATGGAGATGAGCACATGTACATGCCTGGTAGTAGCAAAAGCGTTAGTTATTGGAAAATAATAAGTTAATTAGAGATTAGCTTACCTTATTGCATTCCCCTGCAAGTTTGAGATACACAAGATATGGCCCGACCTTTACGAAATATCCATTGCCATCATTTAGCGCAACATCGTCTAGGTTGTCCTTCTTATTTTTGCGCTGCAGACGATAGTCTCCATCACCTGATAAAAAGAGGGTATATTTGTGCCTAGAAGAACTGTAAGTATCGATACTGCGAATAGCTAGTATGAACTTACGTCTCATCTTCTCCTGCGTTATCAATTTCCTCTTTATCAACATTGAACCCAACTTCTGGACAGGTGGGACACTGTATGGTTGAGGAATGGGGTCGTCGATGAGTCATAACAGTGTCCATGTTGTGAGCATGGCCAGTGCGACGGACCAGCGTCAGGTGCTTCCATACTCTGAATACACGGTTGAATTATTGATAACGATTCTGCCAAATAATAAACAATCATACAGGTTAAAATTTGTGATAAATACTTGCTCTTGACAGGACAATAACATACCGGGACGTCTTGGGGAAATGCAGCATTTGTCAGCTTCTGTAGCACATCGTAGTAGTCATAAGCTGCTTTCTTTGATGTGAGTGTATGGACATGAAATTCTTCAAGAACCTCAAATGTGAATGCCATAGCTGGTTGGTCCATGGTAGCAGGGAATAGTCGAGCTTGCACAAGCTGTTCACCCTCAGTTAGTGCACCTGAGCAGTAGCAATATTCCACACGAGTATGATGAATGCCATTAGTGTGCACAATGATAGTATGACGACCTTCTGAAGATGGTAAAGCGTTAGTACACTTATGCACCAGTAACAGCAGTTATTTTGCATAATTTACTCTAACAGAGTAATTACCCATTTGCATAAAATACTCGAATTAGAGTTGCCTGCCAAAACACTTCCCGGCATCGTTGTTGCCGGTAGTTGACTAAGCATAACATGCCTAAAACGGACAATCAACATCAAATCAACGGAAATCACCTAAGAAGTCTGAAAACACTGGGGGAGGCTGAAGGGGCGTGTAGAGAAATGGGGGATGGGGGGATGGCCATAACGGGTAGGAGGACGAGGACAAGGAATGCGAGAGTAAGAGGAGGTATGCGGGAGTAAGAGGAAGGATGCGGTAGGCAGAGGATAGGTGCGGTAGGAGGAGAGGCTAAGACGTGATAGGATGAGAGGAGGAGTTGAGGAGTTGTGAACTTGGATTGCGAAATATCTGGGTAGAAGGCAGTACGAGCGTGATGGCGAAGAATACCATAGTTCTTGGAGGGTTTATAACTAAAATTCAAAGCGGGAGACTGCATTTGGAAGTCCTGTACCGGGAAGTGGAGCGGGCCACTCTTTCCGAAGAGGACAATGTCAAAACATTGAGTGGCACCGGCCACCCAACTCTGAGAAGCATTGTCCACTGTGTCCTCCCAGATATCTCTCGCGTCCACCAGCGTTGCGGGAGAACGCCGAAGCACGATGACCAGAAGTAAACCTTGCAACTCCTGCAGGAGTTATTGCAAGAATGAAAAATGCGATTGATTGGAGTATACCGTTCAAAGGTTACTATTTCTAGTAACTTTCTTCCTCTGTGTAAACGGCAAACGTGTGGATTGGTGCCACTCAATGGAGTACCTGCGAGTATGATGATATCGCTAAGAGATCTTTATGTTTCTGCTAAATCTCACTGTTCGAAGCCTGAGGATAGGAAGCGGGTTTCTGGAAGGAAGCTCGTTTGGTGCGTTGAGCATTCGCATGTCGTTGAAACTCGCAACTACAAATTCTAATCTCGTACTTTAATTGCAGCTCGTCCTTCGCACAACTACAGTCATTTCCAGTGCCCAACAAGATAGGGGGCAGAAGCCTGAATTATACGCCAGTAAGCTGATGTGATATACGCTGAGGAAATCAGAACTACTTTTGTGCGCCAATTCTCTACATATATAACGAGGCGTGACTGTTCGAATGCCCTTCATCTGAATTACGCAGCTGGAAGAGGGAAAGCTTTTTCATGTATGAATCCATCATGCAAATTTGTGTCTATTGCCGTGATTCCCTATCGTCATCGATTCTCTATCCAATTCATCAGATAGTCGGTTCGGACCCTTTCCTCTTGCGCAAGGTAAGTCGTAGGTTGACGGCGAGATGAGCGTACTAACTTAACACCATCTCATATAGATTCTTCAACTTTTATATGGGCGAGACTAAAAAAACGTGAGTGCTTGTTGCCTTGCGCCGAGATCAAGGTCCTTAGCGTGATCTCTATATTTGTCCCGTGCGTCTCCACTCTTACCCTATCTCATCGTATCTCAAGAACCAACATCAGTATGCGATGCCTGAACTCCTAGATGGGGTAGAAAGACTTCATGATGCTCAGCGCAGTCATGATGCGTGCGAGTTTAATTCTGGAGGTGGAGATTTAATGCTGGTGAGTTGTCATGTTATAAGGAATGAAGATGTCGGAAAATTCGAGAAAAACATACATGCACCAATAATGTGCCCATATGTGCGTATCAGACCATCAGCTTTCCGGGTACTCTGTCAGTCGCAGAAAAAGCCTATAAGTATGATCAGCTTTATTAGCTGGATCAGTGATTACAGCGCGGATTACCACTGATCGAACTTTTTAGTGCTGAGTGGGCGTGTCAGCAGTTATAGTGCTTATTTCTCCTGAACAGATGTTTGAGTGCTGAGAGGGCGTGTCAGTGATTAGAGTACCTATTTCTCTCGATCAAACCTTTAAGTGCTGAGCAGGCGTGTCCGTGATTATAGTACTTATTTCTCATGATCAACCATTTCAGTACTGGGAGAGTGTGCCAGAGCTTGCCCATGTCGTCAAGTTGATAAGCTATGATCTGGGACCGAAACACCTCCTGGATTTCGAGAACAATATTCAGATTTTTCACACCGAAAAGAAAGCCAAATCAATGTATTTCAAGTCAGATGTGCAACTGCTACATAACAGCAGGTCCTATACTGGTGACATCCCAGCATCGGCCCTCTGATTTCCGTCCTGGTCTTCCATCTGATCATCTTCCACCTCTGAATCAGCTGCCAAGAGATCCATCGCCTTCTTCAAACTACTGCTCTCGTTGTTCTTCCTGCCCCTCACCAGACTAGACTCGGAGTCGGGGAATATCTTCTCATCCCACTGCTTGATGATGTTGATGATGCTCTTCTTCTTTCTTTTGATGTAGGCCGGTCTCAAGAATTGTTAGGTACTCCTCGAAGTCGTTGAAATAACATATGCCAGTGCTCGAGCCCACTTCCTGAAGAGTATCGTCACCGGAAAGCGCCCAGCGAGCCTGACCATGAGTGTTAGGAAGGCAGAAACATCATTACAAAGGGCAATAACATACCAGTACACTGCAAGTAGCAATAGCACCGGGCATGATGTTGCGGATATTATGAATCCGAGCCATCGTCTCAGTTTGGGGATGAACGGATTCGCTGTTCATGAAATGCTTTCCGGCCCTAGGCCCACAAATGAGGGCGACATAGATCTGAGTAACGAGTCAGCTCCCCAGAAGGTAGGGATGAATTATAGAAGACTCACACCCATAAGCTTTGGATTGAGGAAAACAGAAGGAAGCGAGTACTCGCCATGCCAATCCTTATGAAGGATCGGGACATCGACGCTCAAGTACAGTCCAGTCTCGCTTACCCATCCGATTTTCTCACAAAATTTGGCCGCCCTGATGTCTGGTTTGAGGACGTCGCTTTCGGAGGCACCCAGGATTGAGGTACAGTTGTGACGAATCCGGCTCGCAGTATTATGTTGTTGAGTATTGAGGCCATTCATAAACTAGTGATGAGTAAGTAAAGTGCTGAAGCATGTGAACGGAGCTTACCTGTCGTCGAAGCCACCTTTGATTCAGGGATTGCTCCTGGAACTTCTCTTGAAGAAGGTTGATAATCTCCCTGAGCTGACCTTGTGCCTTATTCTTGTCGTTTTCAAACCTCTCAACTGCATTGTAGTGCTCCTCGATGTTGGTGTCAAAGAGATTGTCACCTGATCGAATCCACGGGCCATGGAGAAGGAAGAACTTGTGTCAGCTTGGTAGACAAAGTGTTCATCCGTGCGATTGCTGGCATGCGTATCTTCATCATCTGTATCCACAGATGGAGACTCGTGGCGGATCCTTCGATGTTTGGGCCGACTGGAGTTGTCGTCCTCGTTGTTGGTGATATCTGCAAGCTTACAACTGAGACGGTTCACTTCAGCCTGGGCTGAGTTTTTGTCGACTTCATACTGCCGGACAATCTCCGAAACGCGATCACATGATATCAGTTGAATGTCGCGTAGCTAAAGGGAACAACTGAACAGTCACCTTGAGCAAGTCAGCTGGAGAAGTGTTGATGTTGAGCAGCGGGGTGTTCTCGGAGTCTGAGGGAGCTGGAGAGTTGGAATGATTCTGTGAGTGCGTTTGTGGTGGTGTCATTGTGTTTGAGTAGAATTAGCTGGGGCACTTCGTAGAACGGTCCCCTTTATATATTGCACTAGCTTCATTCTTGTGGGGCTGCTCCACCTTGACACTTTATGCCCTTTAACCAAGAACACATTGATGCATTAAGCTAATAAACCAAAAATAGTGGGGCCAGCCTGTTAAAATAAACGACACAGTCTCGACGACATCGAAGACAGTTTGTCCTCAGTAGGATAAGGGGAGTATTCCAAGAGGGCAAACGGATGAGTAAATACAACAATAGTAGACTACCTATATACTAGAAGACCTGAAACCAATATACAAATGCAGTAAACTATAGAAAAGCCACAAGAATGTAAACTAACAGAAAACTGATAAATGTGAGAATGCAGTGCATCACGAAACGCTCGTAAAATGTGATCCCAAATTCCAACACAGGCTACCATTACAAATATTGACTGCTCCACAGACCATGAATGAGAACTTACCACTCGCCTACCAATGCCTCATTGTCCAGCATATTTGAAGAAGTCTGTGAAGTTACAACTTGAGAAGCTACACCGGAAATGTCACTATTGTAAGACCCATCAAAATGCACAGGGTTTTGATAAACATGAAGCTTGGTGCAAGAAAATTTGGATGATCCGAAGGGAATGTTGGGACTTGCACACGCACACACCTACCAACAAAGTTGAAGTGGAAGCAACACTTTTGATTGCGCCGAAAATACTCTCTCCTCTCCGAGTTGACTTTGGTGCCAACAATGAGTCTGTGGAAGGGTCTAGCTCAATGCACATGGAGGCTGAATATCCAATACCGGAGTTGGATCCTCAAGAGCCTACAGTTCCAATTATTGATGGTACACTCACCCTTTCTTAGTAAACATTTCTTCCTGATTTTCACTTGGAATTTTACAGACCCTATTGTCATGTTTGGGCCTCTTTTACCACGGGAATACATTAAAATTGTTCCCCACCCCCATTATCCGAATCCAACGACAAAATTAATTGCGCTGAGTACCTTGAACTCAGCCTTTCATTTGGACTCAGATTGCCCAACCTATATGCCTCAGCCTGAGCCCTGCCCATGGGCTCCATTTGAAAACCTTGCTGATTTTGAATACACAGAGACGGCTATACTCGGCTTGTTACCAAAGTGGATTGTTGACAAGCAATTAGCCGGTTTCAATTCCAAATGGGCAGAAGGGAGCTGACTTACTATCAAAAACTTCACAGAAATGGACAAGGCTCTTTCCAAGGCTTGTAAATACTTTGTTCAGGTGAGTAGAAACCAGCTCCTGAGTCCATTGTTCATCTATTCTGATGCCTTGATCAGTTCAAGAGTGACCTTGTCACTGCAATTTACCAGGGTGAAGTATATGAATTTGCCTTTGAATATCAAGATCCATGGGAATGGATCCTCTCAGTCATCCAAGGTGAATCGCTAGCACCAATGGCCATGTGGAATGCAGTTTGGAAGTACTACTGCTCTGGCGACTTTCAAGAATGCATTTATGATGAGCCAAACACAGCTGATACCTGGTGGAACATTGATGTGAGCCCATAAATTCCTACCAACCTGTGTGTGTTCCTTATTTTTTTCTTAAAGTCCGAGCTTCCAGATCAGGATATATTCCCTCATTGCTACCTTCCGCTTCATTTCTGGCTTGACAAGGGCCTAGTTACACAGTGTGTGAAGAAATATCCCATGCTATTGCAACCTGCATGGCTTCCACGCCAGATAAGGAATGCCTCTGGGAATGGAGGTGGTGTTCTCATCAGATATATGCCCATTGTAGGTTACTTATAAGCACCCATCCTAAATAAATTCTCACGTGGACTGGATGTAGATTGAAGACCCATCTGATCCAACCAGCCGCTCTGCAGCAGAGAAGGAGGAGTTTGCACACTTTAAATGAGAAGTATATCAAAAGATTTTAAAGAAGGTGTTCCAAAGCTTGAAACGACGTTTGCAAAATGGTGAAGCTCATTGCTGTGCAGATGGCGTCAACCGGGTGCTTTACCCTGGTATTCTCATCAAATTGCAGGATGCTGAAGAAGCGGCATATTTTTGTGGCTGCCATGCTGCATCAGCCAACCATCCATGTCCTAAATGTCTCGTCGTACACACAGATTTGCATAAAATCTCAGGCAATTTTGAGCTCTGTACACCACAATCGATGCAAGCAGTACTTACACAAGCCTCAAAGGCGAAAACCAAGACCACAAAAGAGAAAATTCTCAAGGATAATGGTATGCACGACATTGAGGTAAGCCTTCCAGAACCTTGATTTTTGTTCGCTCCCCTCAAATAGCACACATATAGCACTTACTCTGGGATTTTCGGTTTTCTGATCCCTACCAAGCATATTCATATGATACTCTGCACTCAGATGACTTGGGAAAATGGGGGAAACATTTGTGGGTGTTATTGCTCGATGTTCTGGAGGAAAATGGCTCCAAGGGAAAAGTTACACAGAGGTAATTATCTGAATTTCCCGCTGTTCGACTCAGATTTGATATGAAAAAATTTGTCTATAGGATGGCAATTTTTCCTTGGTGGAGCAATCTGAAACACTTCAACAATGTTACTACCACTCATTTTACAGATGGGCAGGCATTTTATGACATCCTAAAGGTATGCACCAATTTTTTTGCAGCTCAGCAAGTTGGCAAATTCATGCTTGTAGTGCATTCTGCCATGCATTGTGGATTTCCTTCCAAAAAACTCAGTCCTAGTACATTGCATCCATGCCTATCTCTGGTTTTGAATACTCATTGGCCTCAGATGCATGACTGAAAGCCAATTAGAACAGCTTCAAAAAGCATTGTCAGTTTACCAGAAATGCTGCAACGTTAGTCTGACAAGCTGGTCTTATTGTGTGAAGCTCATAACATAGGATTTGTTTGTAGGATGTCAATAAGGAATATGGCAAGAGCTTTGACTTTTTAAAGCAACATGCTGCCCACCATGTAGTTCAAGACATACATGAAAAGGGAACAGTAGACAACTTCTCAACTCGAACTGGTGAAGGATTTCAGCAAGAAGTGGTGCAGGCTTTTGAACAGACAAATATGAAAGATGCAGAGCACCAGGTATGCTCATTACAAATATCTCCTATAACACATTTAATTAATGACTTCCGGAAGATGTGCATCATCAATGAGAAACAAGAAGCTATTGCTCGGATACACATGGCCATAGATAATGACAAAAAGGCATGTCTAAATCTTGAGTCTATGGAAGACATCAGCAAAAGTGATACAGCAT
>JASFDD010000703.1:0-10706 GCA_036937055.1 Nidula microcarpa | reverse complement strand
AAATTGCCTCTCATATCATTGTGCAAAGTTCTACGGTAGTGGGTCAGTGATTTGAGGTGTGTGACCTATGTCACGGGCGTGGGACTGGTGTCACACTTAGCGGGGATTGCCCACCCCCACTTATACCTAATGTAGTATGTCTGTGGCTTACCTCCACATACCGCTTGACTATGGATTTAATTTCAGATTTGATTTCGTGGGCAGCTGTTAGTGATGACCAGTTAGGCTAGCAATAATGAACGAAGTAGTTTAAATCTAACATGCGTTCCATTTGTCGCGTTTCTAACATGAAGCCCTAGCTATGGCTACATCAGCAGTCTCACGCTTAGCTTTTTTCCGCTTGTACAAGTGAAAAAAGCGTGGAAAAACGACAAAAGCGGCTAGTTCAAAAAGCTAGGTGTCAATCGGCAAAAAGCTGGCATGGAAACCGCTGATTTGGCAGTGATTTTCCCTGAAAAAGACGTCATTTTGAGGGAAAAAGTGAAAAAGCGGCAAAAAGTGAAAAAGTAAATTGTTAGTTTGCTGATGTAATGTTGTCAAAGTTTTTACTAAATCCAATTCCATGACTGTTTACTGACTGTTGTCTGACTATCAACTGACTAAATCACCAACATTTGAATTAATTATAGATGAACTGACATTGGGCGATTTTGCTGACTGAGAATGGACTATGGTCGGAGTAGATGCGGACTTTGTCTGAATTCCTTTTTTACCGAGAGTGATATGCCCACAAGGAATGGGGTCAGGCTACTGGTTGTCTGGTCCTTGTTTGGATACAGACATTGGTGCCCCCCAAGCCGATGGTAGAGATGGGCTTACAGGGAGGCAAGGTTTAGGGCTATTCCATTATTGTGCAGACTCTACCTTGTTTTGTTTTGCATGAGGTCAGTTGCTCGAGATCGTATCGGTCATCGGTCATCCGCACCATTTCACTGTTGTGGTTCATCTTTCCCGCCTCGACGGCGTCAACCACCTCGACTTGTGGCATTCTCCTTCAGGTGCGACGTCGTCTGTCCCCCTCGTAATGCGCAACCACGACGTCACGGTTGCAGTTTCTCCCTTCGAATGAAAGGCCTCACTGTGGATACATCCTTTTTTTCCTCTTCGAGCTGCAGCATTTTCATTATTGTTGAATTTCTTGCCTTAAATTTCACCTTCGAATTCGAGTACTACTTCTATGTTGTCATTAGCCAGTAAATATGCAAATTACAAGCGATCCAAGAATTCGAGGCAGAGATTGTGCCAAATACATGTAGCAAAGCTTGTCACTTGAACCTACTTGAAGCTTAATAATGTATCTTAATCTTCCAATCTACTTGTTTGATGAATTCAATACTAGTAACAGTTCCACGGTTGTATTAATATATATTCCCAACAAAGAGTCCATCATTGTATTATAACGTCTGTTTAATTAATCTGACCCTTCTTGATCTCGCCCTCTTGGACCTTTGCTGGGCTATTGGTGATCTCACCGACGATCTTGTCCATGGTGCCGACGATCTTGTCTCCGATGGATGGCTTGCCAGTGGCAGCTCTGTTGGCCTACATCAATGGAGATTAGCGAGGATAGGGAAGATTCGGGGCGATTAAACGTACATCATGCTCATTACGGAGATGGGCAGTCTATGAGGAAAGAGTTAAGCTAAATGAGCAAGAATATAAGACGAGAAGGAGCTTGGACACTAACCCCAGCTCCTGCACCAGCTCCGATGACCGTATCACGAATAGGATGGTGTGTACCGTCGCCTGCGCATAATAATAGAGTAGTTTAGCTACAGTCTTTCCAGGTCATAACGGGAACAAACCAACGTACCATGACAGTTAGCGATATGAGCTCCTTCGTTTCCTACAACCCCCCCAAACAAGGGCCTCACGCCCCGCATGATGATGATCGTGGTGGCCAGTGGCTCTAGCACCAGGAGCAATGCCAACACCGGCAGAGCCAGGCATTGTTCCTGCGGTATCCAAGGTAGGGTCGTATGCGGCAGTGGTGTTCATTCCTGCGCCAGTGTTCATTATGAAAAGTGATAGGGTTGAGTGAGTTAAAGTGTGGTGTGGTGCGTTAAAAGTTGTGGGAGGCTATGGGAAGAAGGAGAGTTGTGGGTTCGAGCTTTATACCTCTGCAAGTGACCACTGACGTAGCTAGGGGTTGCATTTAGTCTCCGCCTCCACTACATTCGCCCTTCAACAATACGCTTCTAATAATAGGCAGTAAGTCTTCGGGCAGGATAAAAATAGTGCTGACGCATTATTCGTTTGCCCATGACGGTGACGAAACCTATTTCTTTTTGAATAACTCCTAACTAGGACCACCAGCGTCGATGCTAGTCACACGCTGGGTTCACCTGCCTATCCAGCACCAAGACCTCCAACGAAAACACGGTGCAGGAAAGACGACGAATCCCGTCCTATGCCAATATCCCTCCTGGTTCTTCTTTCCCCGGTTCCCAGATACCTAACGACATACGCTTCTATCAGCATACCGCCACCCCTTACGTGCAGCTCACTCCTTCTCCACTCTCTTTCGCTCAAACACAGCCCAATAGGGCTGGTGCGACTCGGGAAAACCTCTATCGACACGGGAAAAGAGGACGAGCCTCTCGTGCAGGATAGGTAAGCGCTTGATGTCGGATCAGAGGGAAAATAGTGGAAGAGCAGCGAGAGGGTGTTTTGGGTGGAAATATGTGGGGCTGGCGGAGGTAGAGGTGTATATCAAATGATAGAAGGGTGTAATTCGTATGGGACGCAACTATAATGTCTGGGATTACGATGGATTGCAATGATAAGAATAATCGGACCTTCTGGTTCGTCTGCACCATCTTCTTGGTGTACGTACCACTCGCGACAAACTAAACGAAGGTCGTGATGCTCACGAAGACTAAGCACTCGTAAAGGAGGGGTAGATCCGCCAAGGATCGGCAGCTCGCCTGCTTTGAAAGACAGCTCATAGTCTTCCAACAGTTGGACTAGAAACACTACAAAAGTAACAATGTACAATTATTAGATAGATCGAATGGATAGCATAAAAACCCACATTATTTACGTTGACATCATGGTTTTCGAGCTGATGTTCGAATAAGAGGAGGCTGGGGATGACTCTCATTGAATGGGAATGCATCAGAGAAACAGTTATTCCCTTGCGGCATTCGCCATCATGGGGGCATAGAACTTTTAACTGGCCAGTGTGTGCCGTTGCCGGTCGGTGCGGGTGGGTGCGGGGCGTGACGGGGTGTGACGGGATGTTGCGTGTAGTGAATATAAATTATATTATGCATTATTGCTGAGATCATTCTAACTCGTTGTAGGTATGCTGTGATGTTGTAGAGCACTTCAGATACACCTATGGACATGAGATATCAGTGGATAATAAGTTATCACCATTCATTGGCCAATGCTTCGAAGGGAATTAAGTGCAAACAAGCATTTCAAAAAAATTTGCTCATTGATAATATCATAAATATATCAATTCTATGTCAGCAAAATATAGGTAGATAGTGCCACAGCTTTCACGATTCCAGTTTGATGAACAGGGATGAGAGATTTCATATGTCACACAATGTGACATACAGTGGCATGCAAAAATAATGCATGTGGGTTTTGCTAGCAATATCATTTGAATATCAATATATCTTGACAAGCAATAACTTGGAAATTGCACATTTCTGTAATAAATATATCTTTGCCAGTGAGACCTATGTACATTATTTTTGCATGCCACTGTATGCTGTTGCTTTCTAAGAAATAGCTCTAACAAGACAGTGTGTGCCAGTGCAGGTCAGCATATGCAGGTATTGTATTTTGTAGAGAATATCCATGAGAAGTATTTCAATGTTTTTTTGGTATGTTGTGATATTATACAGCATTAAAGACCAATTGATCAACATGAATAATTTCAGGTGCTGAGCTGTAAACTCAATACATATACAGAGCAGAGGAAGATTTGAATCAATTTTATAAAGGTAATGTCACTAGCATGAGCACTTCAATTTCAGTATAATGTATATGGGTGTTGCCACACTGCTTATATGGTTCTAATATTAAGGAGACTATCTCATGTCACATGCCTTTTCTCAAACTCTCAGTGCTCTTGACTGTGTTAATGGCACAACTCCTGTTCTCTGCCAATAACAATTTCTGATTATAATGGAAATATAGTATTTCCAAACAATTCTGCATAGATTTTTTGTCACTTTTACTGCTCCAGGACAGTGCAGGGTGTTGCAGGTCACTTGCATGACAATGCAGGGCATTTGCATGGTGTTGCAGGGCACTTATGTGATATTGTGTGTAGTTGGGAGTTAGTGTATGTCATTGTGTAAAATTCTATCCCAGTAATTTTTTGGCTGTAGAGATTTTTTGTGTATGTCTTTCTTCTAAGCAAGGAATAGATGCTATATTTAGCACTGCTGTGCTTCAATTTCCACTCTGCACTAGCTAGACACACCTTCTGTACTTACAGCTTCCATTGTTGTGTGTTACTCTGTCATAGATACCTAGCTCTGCTAGTATAATAGTTCTAATTATAAAATGCGAAATTTTCCTGATGTTTGGCTGCAGATCCACACAGGGCATATCAGTAGAATCAAAGTAAATTTGATCCTATTCTTTCAGTGGCACTCAACAACCTTATAAGTTTGTGGGGAAAGTCTGAAGAGAGATGTATTCAAAATTTTGTACAGTAAGATATGCTTTAGGATAGAAATCAATGTATGGCAGAGTTCTAGCTAGATATAGAGGATGGTCTTCCTTCCCCCTAATGTAACTCTCAGGATTTATAGAGATGGTCTTCCTTTCTCAAGACTTTGCAATTTTCCAAGGGTGGTCTTCCTTCCCTTGTAAACACTAATAAAACTCTCTATAATTGCAGGGATGGTCTTTCTTTCCCTCAAGATACTATATACAGTGGCCTTCCTTCTGCCTTAAAATGAAATTCCTAAGAGATGGTCTTCCTTTCTTTTGGACTTCACAATGCTACTTAGCTAAATCAAAGGAATGGTCTTCCTTTCCCTAAGACTTTGCAAATTATGAAAAACTTGAGAACTAGTGTCCTAGGACTCAGTTGCCTTGAGTCAATCCCCCAGCCCTCTTAGTATAATGTGTATAATGATTTTTGCTCTCAAAGTACTAGCTCTAGCTAGACAACAAAACTCTAACCAAATAAAAATTGGCTTGGATCCTTTTACTTTAGCAACTGCAGGAGTGCTTGGACTCATCACTGCTGGCCACTTTGTGTGAGGATGTGGGCAGAATCCTTATTTATTTCTTATGGCCTTGCCCTAGGGTATTTATCTATCTTCTCACTTCTATTTTGGGCAAGTTGCTAGTGGATTCTTTGGTAGCCTGCTATCATCTTGGGCATCTCTGTTATGGATCAAATGTTTATGAATGTTTGACTGTAGGCTTGTGTCATGCTGGTGCACCTCTGTAGGATTTGCTTCCTGCTCAGGACCCAGCACATGCTCAAAAACATTCTTACTTTGTTGTCTCTCTGATGTGGGTCCAATGGAATGCTGCAAGTGTTCCCCCTTGACTAGAGTAACCTAAACATTCTTTTCATTATCATGGTATAGCCTGCCTGTGTATCATCACTATGATGGCACTCTCCCTGCATGATATTCTAGCCATGTCTCTGCACTCTGCTTTGTGAGTACATGTTATGCTCTGTGCTGGTTGCCAAACAAATGAACTGCTGCTTTGGCTTGGCTGTGCAGATAGATTATAGGCACCTTCAGCTCTGGCTTAGCTGTCCAGGCCCACACTGTCTCTACCCAAGGGTGCTGGATGCCAGTGCTATTTTTAATCCAGGCTGTGCTTTCATTTTGCTCTGTGCTAGCTAGACATGCTGTTCCTGGACTTACAGACTATGCTGCTGTGTGTTACTCTGTCATAGGTGGCTGGCTTTGTCATTCAAGCAGTTCTGATCATAAATTGCAAAATTTCTATGGGATTTGTGTGCAGATCTGCATTAGGCATATTAGTGGCATGCACTGACCCATTATTTTCTTGCTGCTCCCATCTCAAGGGTATCTAGCATGCTAACACTGGGGAATACAAACACCTCACAATCTATACCTGGTCATCACAGCTCCACTGCACCTTGATAGCATAGGGTTAGGGTGGGAGCACACATGACAAGAAAAGCAAGTTGTGGGTGTTGGAATGGTGACTGGTAAGGTAAAGCATAAAGCAAAAGAGGCCAACAGGTGTTGTTATTATAACAGCACTGCCTGTTTTGCTATTTAAGCTCTTCATGACCTAGTAGCTATATTGTTCAAATTCAAGCCTGAAATGAATGCCAATGCCAGAGTCATGGCCACAATGCCCAAATCATATTAATAAAAAGTGTTGTCGCCCCTAGAGCCATCGGTCTTTCGAAAATGCCTCTTATACACCTTGAGCGGTATTTTAAGAACTTGTTTGAATTGAGTTAATTATATATTTCCTACCATTACTACTGAGATAATTTGTTCTCATCAAGTAAATCAACGACTTGGTCAACAGCGCAAGTAATTACCTATGAAGCGGCTTGCATCCCCTCACTCTTGTAAACCACCTATCCTTCACGGTTGACTTCTTTTTCTTTCCGACCTGAGTATCGAAAGCGTGCTGCTCCGCTTGCTTGCGTTTCAGATCGAGGGTGCGCGTGCTTACATGAAAAGACGAGTGCATTATCCCTTGGATTTATGCTCGTAAATATTTCCCTCCTGCTGGCTAGATGCTCAGTGAGGGAGTAACGAGGATTTAAGATAGCGAGTCATCGAATTGACACGGTATTGCTGGGCGGCCAATAAAGGTAAGACGAAGCCGAGGCCTTGCGGAGTTATAAACCGTTCGAAACACGCCGCCCTACCGATCCCACTATTAGCACACAATCCCATTATCCGAACGCAATCCCGCTTTCTATATATTAATATTATAATCCCATTCCCACTAGACTAGTATAGACTCTAGCATGACACTGCTTTTTTACTTGCTAACCCCCCCTCTTCACTTCCACCATGCTCATCAATGAAGAGCACACCAAAATGTCCAAGATAGATGCAACAGAGGACGACAATAACAAATTGGATTTTGACTCTGCACTGTGTAGTCTGTAAGGCTAAGAGGAGAAACAATGCGCTTGCAGCAGCCAGCGATGCGGAGATGCATGTAAGTAAATTATCCGATGTGAAGATCACTCCATTTAGTGAGAATATAAACTATAGCTATCACTTGACAAATTTAGTTATTGCATTCCATTTCGAGTGATTACAATCAGTTTCAAGTTATTACGTGTACTATGAGATGAAGACAGACAGACATGCTTAGATTGGTGAGAATCATTATGACATCCTTCAAGTAAATGTCCTACTCGAAGATCCCTGTTATCACTGGACGTTCTGAGTTATTACGTGGTATTTCGAGTTATTATCACTGTTCCAAGTTATTATGAATAATTCAAGTTTTTAAATTGGCTGGGAGGTCGTATCGGTCTAATAACTTAATAACACATCTTACTAAAGTTGTATGTACTCCTGGCTTTCATGATATGTCTATGTTCTTGATATTGATTGAAACCATTCGCCAGAAAACTTTCATTTCTTGTCAAAGAGTGAGTTCTTGCGTGACAGCCGGGGGACATGTACATGAGAAGTGCTAAAAATACGATATACAACCTCCCGTAGTTAAAATCTACTTACTTAATTGGTATGTGAACAGATAGCTCTCTGTGAAGGAAACTCCAGTAATACGTCTGTCTCGGACTTTTATTTGTTTTACAAGCTATCATATTAGCACATGTAGTTTGCCCTCATTCCAACGCTGAGATATGACATGTTTCTTATTAATGTTCCGCGATAGTTCCCATGCATCAGGGTTGCTGTTGACATGCTTGACAGAAACGGATGGAGTGGTTTATAAAAACCGAAGCAAATTCTTCCTTGCAAGAGTGTGGTAAATCAGCCCCAGTCTTCGTGATGTGTCTAAAAAACTCTCTCCTTGCCACAGCTATTATCGCAATGTCAATTCTTTTTCCTCAGGTATTTTTTCAACGGAAGGTCAATTCAATTCAGGGCCCAAGCTAATCCAAATAGTCTTTTATTCAGGCCACACGTGTATTGGACACCAGACAGGTCGTTAATCCGAATGCACCACCCGCTGGATGGAACTTTGTGGGATGTTACGAGTAAGTATTGAGATTTAGACATACACGATTCCCAATACTGATCGGATATGTATGCATCCAGAGACAGAGGTGCTACCAGAACTCTGAAGGCGCAGTCACTTGTCAATGCCACCGGGATGACCGCAGCCATGTGTCTTGAATTCTGTACTAATTTCCAATTTCCTTATGGCTTCGCTGGCGTCGAGTTTGGGCAGGTAAGAATTCTGTTTGCGCTCTCCGCAAGCATGAAGATTAAGTATTTATTTCTCACAGGAATGCTGTGCGTCTCCATCAGAGTAGAGGCTATTAAAGGTCGAATAACTGAATCAGATGTTACCTTCCATTTCAGGGTGCGACGGCGTAATACAGCTAACAGGAAATTTAACGGCCAGCAGCGACTGTAATATTCCTTACGAAGGAGACAACACGCTCATATGTGGTGGATCCGACCGTATCAGTATATTTACCAATGGCACACCATCTCCCAAAATTCCAACATTAGCCATGAAATTTTTGACGGACTTTGACGTCCCCGACGGACTGTGGCAATATGTTGGATGCTTCAGGTATTTTGCTTGATCTCTCTCTCTCTCTCCATGATTCGTAATTACCTACTTCGGCCTATCGCAGTGACAGCGGGACCAATCGCACTCTCTCGCGTCTAGTTGGCACAGCTGATGTGAACGAATGTGGACCCACATTTTGCGAGAATACATTCCCCAACAGCTCGATAGTACTTATCAGCAACCCCACCCAAGAAAAATCTGATCTATTCGGGGGCAGTGAATTCGGAGGGCAATGCTGTGAGTCTCATTGACGCTGAAATATGATGATATTACCATTTATCCTTTCCTGTGAAATAGGGTGTGGAACATCTATCTCCAGTGCGGCGCAGAGGCTCCCAGATATCGCATGCGCGTCAATGGGGTGCCTCGGTGTAAACAATAATGCTTGTGGAGGAGAAGACATAATATCTGTCTATCAATTTCGGCCTCATATATTCAATGACTTGTCTACAACTTGTGAATTTCCTTCGCTGACCGGGAATTTCACGCTGAAAGCGGTCTTCGTGGACAACCCCAATACATCGGTCCCAATAACGATGGTTGGTGTGGAACAGACATTTCCCGACAGCGTCAACGTCACGAACGCTGGCATTTTATCAGTATTGTCGTTCCTACCATCTTTTCAGTTGTTCCAGGTTCTCTTTCTGAAATTTAGCGAATCTTTCTCATAGTACTGTCCAAGCTGCCCGACTCCAGTCATGTTTAAGCTTGGGGCTTCCGAAGGGACTTTCTTATCCCCGAGGTTAACTACTGATACCGCCATAAATAACCTCACCGTGGTCCATCCAGCCGGGACCCCCAATTTTGTCGAGATTACCGGATCTCTCTCGATGTTCATTAGCTACTGCGCTGGGGTGAGTCTTATATTTTATTCGCTTCATTGGGATGGTGCTTATTTATCACCATATTTGTGTACAGCCCAGCGTCTTCCATCCAGGTATATTTCAGCTCGCTACGTTCACTGTCCATCAACCACCGATTACGGCTCCTCCTCATACAACTCTTAACAACTCCATCGAATTCGCTCTTTGTTCTAATCAGACTGCTGGTGGCAGGATGGACGTCGTATTCAAGCCACTGACATTCCAACCTGGCTACAATCTAATCGGTTGTCGGGATGTGGTGCTCGAATTAGTTCCAGTCGGTATACTAACTCCGTTTTGTAATGGTCCGAATGAACCGCCCTGTGACTCAGATTAGTTATGGTGCGTATTTATAGCTTTGAAACATTTGTGTTCCATCTCATCCTTGTGGACAGAATTCATTTGAACAATTGAGTTGTAATAGTACCTGCGTTCAACTGTGGCATAAAGTGTATACATCTGTGTTACCCTTTTATCAACTCCAATGGCTTAAACTTCTGCCAAAGAAGGTAAATTTAAATTTCATGCAATAGAAAAAGCCTCTTTAATCGACATAATTTCTGCTGGAGTGGGCTCCTTGGTTTGAAAGAAGGCAATGTTGTGTTCATAATGACCTCCCGAACCGAAGAAACAAAACATTTCTTTTATCTAAGGGAAAGATAGTTGAAATCTAGTAATGTCAATTTCCAATGATTATATTGCATCCACCAATCCAATGATCAATGCAACAGCTTGCTTGAGTATTGTTCTTCCCCAAACACTGTCTGGGTTATTAGCGATTTCAAATTGGACCCGAGTGTCAAGCTTCGACTTGAGGATATCCAATCCCTTTGATAATCCCGCTGCAATCAAGGAAGATTGTGCCGGAAAAGTACTGCAGGTGTTCTGGTCACGATAATGAAAACTGCATATATACTTTGTCAACAAATGATACGGGTGAGAAATCAGTTGTGGGAACTCACCTGTTTTTCAGTAATAGGAGCTGACATTCCTCTTGTTGCAAGGAATGATACTTCCAGTGTGGATGGGTATTCCATAATGTAACAAGACAAGCCCATTTGTGCTTTTGGTACAGTTCACTGTTGCCAGCTGCAATCTGGAAAAGTATTAGTTGGATCGCTCTCAACTCTGAGC
>JASFDD010000702.1:0-10732 GCA_036937055.1 Nidula microcarpa | reverse complement strand
TTTTCAGTGATACCAAAACAACAGTGGATATGATCGCACAAAAACTGCTTCGCAATGGCGATAAGTTAGAAAATAATAAAGATCTGCTTTCCATCCTCTGTAAGTCAAACAATGGTCACTTTCGCTACTTCAGGCTTACATTTGCCAATCAATTAGATACTGCTCAATGCGCTACAGAGAAGAACAAGAATGTCTCCCCCAAAGAGGTTATTGAACAAATCAGGTGCCTTTTTTTTCTCTTCTGCGAGACTTGTCTCTGACGGAATCGGGCTCTGATGAACTTGAAGTACATTTATGATGGTCGGACATGAGACCATTGCCGGGGTTCTTACCTTCATACTGCATGCCCTCGCGCAGAATTGTGATGCACAAAAGCGTCTCCGTGAAGAGATATCCTCGATGCCTGGAGAACCGACATTTGAAGCTCTCTGGTCCGAAGAGACATATCCGTTCTTGGAAGCAGTAATCCGCGAAGGGTATGTACATCTATCCTCATCCTTCGATTTCAACCAAGAAATCTGAACCACGACTCATGGAACGTCTACCTAGCTGCCGACTCTTCTCCATCTCAGGGTACACCGAGAAAGTATGCCAGTCTGATGATGTGCTCCCTCTCAAGTTTCCCATACCCTCTGCCGACGGAAAAACCACAATTGACAAGATTCACGTCAAGAAAGGACAGGTTATCCACATACCTCTGATATGCGCTGACCAGCTACCGCAAGTGTGGGGTCCTACCGCGCACGAGTTCCGTCCTGAGAGGTGGATGGAGCCGCACGATCTCCCACAGCCCGAAGAGAGGACAGATGGATGGTCCAATATTTATGTCTTCAACGAAGGCCCGAGGATGTGCGTTGGATGGAGATTAGGTCAGATATTTTTTCTGGAGTTCACATTGTCAGTGTTGTTTTTACGTTCAACTTATAATGTTCTCTATTATTAGCTCTGGCGGAACTGAAAGTGTTCCTGATAACTTTCATCCGACACTTCGAATTCCACGATACAGGTGCTCCTATCGTCGCACAATTTTCCTCCACTATGCAGCCATATGTACTCGGTAAAAAAAGTGAAGGGGTTCAGCTTCCGATTGGTATTGCGGTTGTTTGAACATACGATCCAGGTATCTTGGCTGATTCGGTTCAAACTTTATTTGACCACAGTATCGTCTCTGTATCTCATTATTCTGAGAGTTCTATCATAATAACTACATGAAACTATTCTTACATACTATTATTTGCTGTACTCGGATCCTTCCTTCCTCCTACATATCTCAGCTTAGGCAGCACCTTTTGAATGCCTATGGCAACTGGCACAAACCTTGGACAATGACGCAAGGCCTATTCTTCTGTTTACTTCAAGTCCATTTGCCAAACATATGCCAGTGCGCCGCTTCGCTCATGCCGATCACGACACCTCCACCTCCATCGAGACCCAGTGCCAAATTCACCCCATTGATCACGAACCATGGTAGGACTGCGTCTTCCCTCCAGGGCTTCCATAATGGCGCAAAGGCGCTCGTCCATCGGTAAGCTTATTCTTGGCCCCCTAATCTGTTCAACTTGCTCATATGAGAGCATCTAGCGCACCATATACATCACTCCCGTAGACTCTAGACTCGATAGTCACTTCAATGTCACCTTTATCGTTTGAGGACGAGGCCGCAGCGCATTCTCGTTATTGGAGGCAGCCCTACGGTCTCGTTACGCTCAGGAATTTGATTGAATGCGATGATTTTGAGCGCGTGGAGTTGGTGGAAAGAAGAGATGATGTTGGAGGCGTTGGTGCGTAGATCGTCCTCCACACGTCGTTCCAACAGCCAACTAAACGTTTCATTCGTGCTGTCCTCTATGTTGGTACCTAGATAGTCCGAGTCCTTCGTCTCCAGATACCCGCCCACGCTGGCCCTCCCCCGCATACCCCGACAACATCCCCCAACCATCCCTTCCTAGAGCTTCCACCTCACAAGGAGCCCTTCTCCACCCTCACTGAAACACACGCCTACCTCTGTTCCTTCCCCCAGCCGCACCTCGCGTCTGGGGCGATCCGGCTGAACACGGGGGTTGTGCCAGTGGGGGAGCTGCAGACGGAAAAGGGTGATGGGTTGTGGTGAGGGATCTGAGCGAGGAGAGGAAGGGGAGAGAAATGGAAGAGACGTGGGATGCGGTGGTGGGCGCAGTAGGGTGGTATGATCTCCCGGCGTGGCCTGCGACGGACGAGCTGGAGGAGCTTAGGGAGAAGGGAGTTGCGAGGTATGCGAAGTGGCGGCACGGTCCGCAGGGACACGAGGGCAAGGTGCATACACATTTCTCAGTCCTTCCCAAACGAATTTCGAACTAGCGCAACACCTGGTATGATAGCGCGTCCTAGTCATCGCCAACGCTAACTCTTATAACGACATCGTGACGCTGCTCGCCTCCGTAACCACCATCCCTGTACCCAAGCATCTGACGCATGGCCTTCCCCGGATTTCCTTCCCTTCCCGACGAGCACATCGCCATGGTCGGCCCCGTGGCTAAGTATGTCCTCAATCTACAACCACGGGGGACAAGTTCGACGCACACCTCACCGACGGACGGCTCATCGAAGACCTCGACTTCATCCAGCTGGGAATTGGGTACAGGGTGTTCCCGGACTTTATACGCGTTTCCGG
The DNA here is from genome assembly GCA_036937055.1 of Nidula microcarpa. Lineage (NCBI taxonomy): Eukaryota > Fungi > Basidiomycota > Agaricomycetes > Agaricales > Nidulariaceae > Nidula > Nidula microcarpa. The sequence goes on along the minus strand of JASFDD010000702.1, from coordinate 8,082 downwards.
TTACCCCGCACCCAAACAGAACGGTGATATGTTCCACTCACCTCAGATAGGACGCAGCCGAACCGCATCTCCTCCCTACACCAACACATCCTCTACGCGCACAACCCATGCTCACATTCATCGGTACGCTTATGGCCTATAACCCCTTCACCGTCGCGGATGTCGCCAGCACCTAGGTCGCTCTCGCCTGGTAGGGCCTCACTCTCTACTCCGCAACCGCAGAGGGCCAGCTGGAGTTTGAGTGCGGGCGCCCCGCAGCGATCGACAAATAGCACCAGGAGATGACGAACCTGTCGTCACTGACGATGTACAGCGTCCTGGGGGAGACAGAGGAGGGGTATGCACGGGATTTGACGGCAGATGTGGTCGCTGTGCGCCCGGAGCTGGATGGGGTGCTGCCGGTGTGGAGTGTGGAGAGCACGAGGGCGAGAGATGCGATGTTCCCCGTTAAGCTGGAGTCGCTAAGGGAACAGAAAGAAAGGGAGGAGGCGGAGGTGGTCACTACGCGCTGATAAATAGTAACGTTTTACCTTCTCTCTCCTCAGAAAACCATGTATTTATGATGTGCCTAGATCAGAGTAGACTGTCGGTCGATGTAACACAGATTTACATGATTCATCTCCGCAATGTGCATCACAGTAATGCTTACAGTCCTCAATTTAGGTCTATTTCAACGACGCCTCCATCTGGTAGATGTCAGGCCCGATGTCAGAGTTCCAACCTCTTCAGATTCTGAGAAGGTACTTCTGACTATTCCAGAGGTTTCTCCCTCATCTCACGAAACGGGCCTTGAATTCCACTGAACGGGAATATTGACCGTTCGCTTCTATGGAATGTGAGGCTCCCATTGACGGAAATAATTTTTTATTGTAAAGAAAGCGAACAGGCAAAAATGGTATGGAAGAAATAGATGAAATCTAAGAATAAGTAGTGCGCCGTGAATGGATATGGTCGGTATAGCTACACGAAGGAGCAAAATCAGAAACTTAATATACTACATAGCGTCATTGTGAACGAGTGTGTTCAAAATCAAATGACAACTAATTCCAATCTTCTTCATTGCCGGGTGATACTACAATTTCGATCGAGTTTTTCATTGGTGTATCCACACGAGGTGATGGTACAGTGTCCTGGTGTAATGTCTCTTTCTTTGCAATACTATCGAGAAAGCAAGCCTTGATCTTCTCCCAAGTCGAGAGAAAATATGACAATTTGTTCTTTTCTGAGGGTGGCAAACAGAGGAGAACATCATCGAGTTGTGTAGAGAGCGATTTGAAAGTGTCCACAAATTCAGGAGAAATCTCTCGTAAGACGGCCCAGATTGATGAATCATGGCAGCGTCTCCCGACGGAAACCATGTATTCCAGGGTGTTATTAATGGCGACCGAATTGTCGGTACTTTGGGATAGTGAGGACAGTCTTCGTCGAAAAGATTCATTGAAATTAGAAATTTCCCGCATTATTTCAGGACTCCTATCATCACACAGTTGATCATCAGCTGCAGTGAGGACGTTGTGCTGCCAAGCAAACACGAAGTTCTGAGCATTCCTGACGACGAAATCATCTCGAATACTGGATGGACGTGCAAGTGCTTTTCCAATCGCGAATGCGAGCTGGTATTTAAGCTCTTATCCGTAACTATAATCAGTGAAAATTTTGACTATTACGTGGTTGGACATACCATATGTAAAATGACTCCAATTAGAACCCGGATAGGTGGCTACTAGCATCCACGGGCATTGCGACTCATCTTCTTGACTATTGAATACTCTGATGGTAAGTTCCACTTGATGTAGCCACCATTTCGATTCCAGATCAATACTATCACTGGAAACAATGAGGTAGCTCAAGAAAGATAACCCTCTAATATCCTTTCCCCAATTATTTTCTGCGAAGGGATTCTTCATGGATTGTGAATTGCCGTTGAGCTTCATGATAACTTGGTCTTGTAAAGAGCATTCAAGTTGACAAAAGGCGGCATAACCAGCTTCCTCGATACCATCATTTTGAGAAAGTGCTGTTAAGATCCATCCAAGTCCTGGGCCTTGATCTACATCTGGCTGAGAATACCAGATGGGTGTACTGGTGGACACGAAGTTAGAGTTTCGTACTGATCTCCAGTACATATCATTTTTGAGCCAGTTGGACACTGAGAACTTGACACTAAATGCAGCAGACAAGAGTTCGAGCTTCACGAATGTCGAAGTTGCGTGGGAGCCTTCTTGTAACTTGTTGTACAATGGCCACAATACCCAAGTGAACAATTTGAGAACACTGGTAATCGTGCCTATTGCCATGACTTTGAATATCCAGGACTGAGAAGATTTGTATGGACATTGTGGTCCTCGAAGGTATCCTTTCTGAGTGAAGATCTGCTGGAGTGCAGGGGTGATAGTGGTCATAACGAGTATCATAAGAGTGAGAGCAATGGCAATGATGACAGGAAATGCAACTCTCTGTTCCAAATGCCAGAGAAGATCGATTATCCCAGCAAAAAAAAGGGTGAGTGCTCTTTGCAACAATAGAGGAAGTCCAGAGATGATGTTTGGTACCTGCCACCACAAGAGTGCATTGTAATGCATTTGGCGAAATGCTACTTTATCCGCAGGTTTCAGGTTGGCTTCTCTTTTGTACTCCCTAGTCCACTGCAAACACAGAATACCAACTAACACGGTGGTCAGACTAAGTGTAAGGCTGACGAACCAGAAGATGTTAATCCGAATGCTAGAAGCAGTGGGGATAAAAGCACCACTCGGTGCCATGGTGGGTATGGTGAGGTTTGCCCCGTTTAAACTATCCAGCTGGAGGGATATCCGAGAGAGCAGAGCCACGGTAGTGTCTTGCACATCCGGAGCCAACGACTTGTAAGAATCAACTGTAAATGCAGTTACGGCAGCGGAGAAAAGGCCGGCCTGAAGTTATACATTACGAGTAAGATGACAGCTATCAAACAAGAGACAATGGGCTTTACAAATATGAGCAGATTTTCGATTTCATCCTTTCATGCCTGACACATGCCTTTATCATAGGCCTGCACCTGCTCAGCACAAATTTTCCATGGATCTTCATCGTTTGCAGGTTTTGGAATTGGATACCGAAGAGGGTCATCGGAGGTCCACGCTTTGATCTAGAAGACGATTAATACAGCGTTAACGGGTTCGATATGATATGCATTGACCGACTTTGGGTATATTTGTTCCATTGTTTGCCTCTTTTTCTTTGATTTCTTCAGTTATTCCGGCGCTTAAATCCTTGCCATTAGGGGTGTCTGAGGGTTTCAGCTGTTGAAAGGAAAGTCAATCGGCAATAGGGGGCTTGATCAGTAAAAGCGTACCTCAGCTAATAAATCGTCTTGACGTTCTTGAGGATGCTGACCGCTTGAGTGTGGATTATCTGTCAGGGCTGAGTGGTCAATAGTTTCAGTCCTTGGAGCACGGTAGTGAATATCCTACAAAGAGGTCAAAAAATGCTAGCAATAAATATAGTATAATATAAATTCACTTACACTGCCCGCACCTAGCATTTTATATGAGGCTGAAAAGTTGGATTGGAGGTGGAACATGCGACCATGTGCACTAGCATTTATATAGTCGTAACCATCAACATTAGGGCGCTTTGATACCGCCAGCGTTTACTCAAATTTACCCTATGTTTCAAGTTCCGAAACCAGTTTTCAGTACAGTTGCGGACAACCAAACACAACAATTTTGATCTTTCCTAATTAGGCGACCCAAAAAACCCTGGATATTCTCAAAAACCATTGGAATCGTCTTATTTTGACACAATGGACCGAATGGCACGAGCAGTTTTTCGAAATTCGAAGATTTAGTGCTTTTTTCTCCCAAAAATTTGGTGCATGGCGAAAAAAATTCGATAAAAACTTGGAAAATATATTTTTAGATAGATCTCAACTAATCACGTTTGTTTCTGCAAAAAGAAAGAATTTCGTTGAATTTACCCCTTCGAAATAAATCTCTCACTTTTGCTATGAGAAAAAGGCAGCCTTGTAAAAAGCAATGAAATATCTCTGGATAGCACAATCAAAAGCCACCAAGATCAATCCCTCTGGCAAGATCCTTCACAGGCATTGACTCAGGTGATAAAGTACCTCAATCAAGAAACCTTCATCAAAGAGGCAGGCCATGAGTGTATTTTCTTACCCAAGTTTCACTGTGAACTTAATCTTATTGAAATGGTAAGCAGTTCATATGATATTATTTACTCTACCTAATTTAAATCTAGTATTGGGGATGGTGCAAGCATCGCTATTGTGAAGCAATCAAGAAAACCTTTCAAGATGCTAAGGATGCTGCAAAGAAAGATCTCAAGAATGCCCAACTGAAGTCATTCACCATTTTATTTATCAGAGTTGGAGATTCATGAGTATATATTGACTTGGTTTGACAGGTAAAGCAGCTGCATGGGCTGTCAGGAAGCAGAAGCAGCATTGGCAGGTTTCTCAGAGGGTGATGATTGTAATCAATGCAGTTATCAATCCTAGGGAGTACAATCAGTCATGAGTAGTTCTAAATTTATCTTTTAGATAACCAAAAGGTTTCATTTTTTCACCAAAAAATTTGGTGTGGTCAAAATGTCATGGGAATATCTTGAAAACATGTTTTTCAGACATTTTCGAGGTTGCTTGATCCAAATCTGAAATTAGTTTGTCTCAAAATTTTCTTTCCTGAGATATTGAAATTGATGTATTTGATTGTCCACCTAGGATTGAACAAACTTGGAACAAACTAAAATTCATGGCTTCTGGCCAGTGGCAACTTCCAATATGAAGGCAAGGAGAGTCATAACCACTGCAATTGCCCCCAGTTCAAGACATGTACAACAGTCTTCATGGCATTTCCTCTGGAAAATGGAAAACAAATATATTAAGGTAAAACAACATCTTTCATATACTGTCTATCTGCCACTTGTCACTCACTGGCATTGTAAGTGCCTGCTTGATTTCCAACTCATTACTTATGTATTCTCTCTGTCATACTTCTCAGCAACAGTATTAGGTCTGGTGCCTAATTGGTGCACTGTGTTGCTGTGTCAATAATTTTGGATAACTCAACCAGGGACCTTCAAAGTTCAGACTTGAAAGTTTGGCAATGCATTGTGACTGATGCTGTGGTAGATTACAAGCCAGTGGTGGTCTGCTTGACAATTTATACTTCTGGTTTTTGGAAATTTTGCCTTTATCTGACACATGCTGCCCCATCTGTTTTACAAAGTTTACTGTGAGCTTTTTGTCTGTTGTCAGCTAGGCATGCTAGGGTTTCTATAGGGGTGACTAGTTAAATACTGTAGATATAAACACCTGACATACTCACTAGACTAGTCCAGTGCCTTGATGGTGTGTGCAAGTTGTTGATTGTGCTTACTTAACTTGCCTTGTGTACAGAGGAGACATGGGATGTGAGGTTGGGGACAAACAAATAGTTTAGTCACCGAAGCTCTTGCTCACAGACTCCCCAAATAGGAAATGCTGAGCCCAAGCCATACATAAGTAACGTGTTTTTTTGATGAGGTACTTAGTTAAAGACAGGTTACTTTGTGAGTCAGTCAAGACCCAAGTGCAACACTGCACCCTCAAGGTGTGGCATGATATATATCCATGTACTATGAGGGTTATAAATAGTATCATGGGGATTGAGCTTGAAAGTGACCACTGCCAGCAATAGCAAATAATCCAATTGTTATATTTTTCTTCTTGTCATTCCACTACATACTGTAAATACAGCTATAATAGAGGGATTGTGCATGCACACTCTGTGTGAAATTGTGGTGTGATTTTCACCTGGTGTGATATTTCCATTGCACATGAGCATCAGTGTAGATCAATGCCTTCCTGGGTTCAAATCACCACAAAATTTTACCACCCAGTAAACACCATCAATCTGAACTCTGGTTTCAAATATCTCACAAAACCATGCAAAATTCACTAAGAAATAGTGAAAAGATTATCACCTAGTCTTTCAAGGACCCTGAAAACCGACTGCTCCACACCATTTAATGCTATGGGGCATGCAACAGATTATTCACCCCAAGTGATAAGCACAACATCATTTCACACAGGGTGTGCATGTGCAATCCCTCTAATTGGATGAGCTGGAGGTCCAGGAGGAAAGGGCAATCACCTTCTTCTACACCCCATGGTCCTGAGTAGTATAGTTGGACATGATATAAAGAGAATGACAAGCATGGGCAGGCTCATTTGTGGGACAGAGGATATGAGACAGAACAGCCCACTGCCACTAACTTGAAGGTTGAGGATGTGCCAAAACATCTTGTATATATCTGGTCTGTGTGGGATGCTGTGAAGAGAGCAGAGAAAAGTGACTATTGTACTCATGAGAGTGCTTATGTCAAAGAATTTCTGGATGGAAATCAAACCCATGACCAAAGTGCCACATATGTCTTGGATGACAGTTCTTATCTTCTCTTATGCTGTGATAAAGCAAAACAAGCTCACAGTTTCAAAGATCAAGTTGGTAAGTAGGTACATATGTAACAGCCAGGTGCATACAAGTGGGGGTTACTATATGCTGCCTTGAAAATAGTGAAATGCATATGTATAAGATTGACAGACTCTTTAAGTTCCATACAGACAGGTAATAATCAAGATTCATGAGAATGCAGAGGAAGGGCTGCTAGTCGTGCCAGATCATTGTGAGGCTTCATACTGCAACAATAAGGCTTTGGATGGCTGGAAACATATAAAAATATAATCAGATCAAATATACCAATAATCTTTGACTTTCATTGGCATACTTTGTAACACTATTCACGAATTCCGCCTCAGGAGTAATCTCTTGTCCATCGTCTCCCAGTGATTTTCTGATTGAAAACGAAGCCAGAATTGACACTATGGCAATCCAAACGCTCCCATCTGCCAAATACCTACCGGGACAAATCCTAGTATGGTGTCAGCATTCAACGATGTGCTGTACTGTATTATCTGTACCTGCGACCGAAACCAAAATGTGCACTGGAATAAGGCTCCCCATGACCTTCTGGCTTTGGAAGATATCTATTAGGATTAAATATATGTGGTTCCGAGTATGAGCTTTCGTCAAGTGTTATAGACCTGATGATTAACCACCATTAATTTTTTTTAAACTATTTAAAGAAAATCAAAATTTTAGATGTACCTGATATTGGCAATGACAACAGAGCCTTTTGGAATGAGCATTCCACGATATACGTCATCTTCCAGTGAACGATGAGGTAGTCCTTTATGCTCCTCCATTAATTTGGCACTCATAATGAGCAACATTCTTACCCAGGGGAATAGCATTATTCCATCTGGTTCATCCAATCATAAATAGATAAACAGCTAATAGATAACGTGCAAGTAATCACCTATAGCATTCCTGAACGATACGTTCTACGTAAGGAAGAGAACGTCTGTTTCTAAATTCAGGAAATTGGCCCGAGGATTCAAAAAGGGCGTCTATCTCCTGTTGCGCTCTATGCTGGAATTCAGGATGAGGCACCATGGCTAACAAGAATATCGACAACGTCGTCCAAGTCTGCACAATGTGAGAAGCGTGTTGCTTGAGAATTAAAAGTGCATATAATTACAGTATCCGAGCCGGCAATGTAGAACGCCGCTGAAGCGTCTTTGATGTCCCCGACAGTCACAGGATTATTGCTTTCTGCAGACTTAATATGCTGAAGGTGATGAGAGACAAAGGATAGGTTTGCACAGTTGGCATCCTACTAGGACAGACTATAAATAGAATGCTGAATGCGAGATTGTAAGAACTACTAGCCATTTGTTTTTCCACGAGGCTCACTGGATCATCATGCATTCGTCTAACGGCAGGGTAGCATTTTTTAGCCTCTTGAGCAAGAGCTGCACCTGGAAACCATGACGGAAAATATTGTACTGGGGAAGACTGGAAATGAGTTCCAGTTCGAAAATGGATTAGACTTATACATACAAGCGGGGATCAGGTCCACTAGATTACTGCCAGGCGAACCGCAATGATTTAACGAGTCAGCCCCTTCCTCCACCATCTTAAAGTAGATGTCATCATCTGAAGTCATTTTGTGGCCATAGTTAAGTCGGATGATGAT
>JASFDD010000701.1:496-10751 GCA_036937055.1 Nidula microcarpa | reverse complement strand
GCGTCCGGGCAGAATCCGTATGGAGGCGGCGTGATACACCCGGGCACACCGCCGCAGCACCCGTTGTCCCCCCCGCCTCCTGGGCCTACGATCCAGCTCAACCCGTATAGCAACGCCAGCACGCCCGCGCCGTACTTCACGCCCCCCGCCGCGCCGTACCCCCCAGGGCCCGGGTCGTACACCGACAACTCCCTCGGGTACCAGCGGCAGGGATACGACCTGCACGACGGCCCTGACGCCGACGCGGACGATGTGGGCGATATACCGCTTCTGCGGAGGGACCCGTCGTCGCAGAGCAGTTTTGTGGGCGGGATGGCGATGCCTATCCCGGGCGGGTATGATGATGGGATGGGCCCTGGGGGTGCGGGGGGGATTAGGTATGGGAGAATCCTGCAGAGGGTGCCGAGGAGGTATAAGACTATTAAGAAAGTCGAGTGCGTGTTGCTTTTTTTTTTTTGGGTTTCATAAGATTGGGTGCTGATATTGAGACTGATAGGTTATTCCACGGGAACTTCGTCCTCGACAACGCCGTCCCGCCCAAACTGCTTGACCTCTGCGCCAACCGCACCGAGCGCGAGTTCACACACATGCGCTACAGCGCCGCCACGTGCGACCCCAACGCCTTCAGAGACTCCGGGTTCACGCTACGGCAGGTGCACTACGACCCCCCGCGGCGCACGGAGCTCTTCATCGTCATGACGATGTACAATGAGGACGAGGAGCTCTTCTGCCGCACCATGCACGGGGTCATGAAGAACGTCGCGGCCTTGTGTAAGAGGGACCGCAGCGACGTGGGGGAAGGACGGGTGGAAGAAAGTCGTGGTATGTGTGGTCAGTGATGGAAGGGGGAAGGTGAATTCGCGGACGTTGAGCGTGTTGGCAGCGATGGGGGCGTACCAGGAAGGGATTGCGAAGAATAAGGTTGGGAAGCTAGATGTGACGGCGCATATTTTTGAGTATACGACGCAGAGTGAGTGGTTTTCATGCCTTCTTTATTTCTTTCGGTTTCTTTGCTTGGCACTTTTCGGCGCGCTTCCCTTCCTTCTCATTACCCTTTTCTTCCTCGTTCCCTCTTTCATCCGCCGCATTCACCTCCTTCCGCCCCTCTCCGTTACTCTTATCCGCTCCCCCCTCCTTCAGCTTCTGCTTCCCCCTGCTACTGCTCCCTATTCCGATCGTCCTTTGTCTCTCCTTCACCCGCTCCCTATCCCCCCATACCCCACCTACTTTTCTACCGCTATCTCTGGTACACATTACATTCCTACTCCTACTCCTACTCTTATGCCTTCACCCTCCGCCGCCCTTCCTCCTCCTAGCCCTTTTCTTCCCCTCCTCTTCCACTCCTTCCTCCTCGCCGTTTTTCCGCCTCCTTCCTTCCCGGTTTTTCCTCCTCTGTCCTCCTTCCCGATTTTTCTCCTTTCTCCTTCCCGGTTTTTTCTCCCTTCTTCCTCCCGGTTTTTCTCAACCTCCTTGTTACTCGGTAACTCACCTTTCTTCACACGGTATCCATCTCCCCCTCGCTCAAAACCGAAGGCGCGCAGAAGGGCCACGTCCTTGTGCAGATCATCTTCTGCCTCAAGGAGAAGAACCAAAAGAAGATCAATTCGCATAGGTACGTTTGTGCTTTCCTTGGTCGTGAAGGGAGAGTGCTACGTTCTTCTTTGACTGCGTGCCCTTGCCGGATCGCAGGTGGTGGGCAGTAGCGGTGGATTGGCGGGCGGCTGCCCCTGTGGTAGTCGGCGGCTATGCGTCGCTCGCTCCATGCCTGCCTTCTCCTTGCGCTCGCTGTGGGTTTCTTTTAGTTTTGGGGCGCGAGGTGGGCGGGGCTGGTGCTGATGCTGGAGAGTACCTTGGCGTGTTGTGCGTACTGCGGGCTCGGAGGTTCATACGCGTTGGGGCGGAGGTCACCTGAAGCGGCACTGCTCCCTACGATGAGGATGAGGGCATTAGATGACACTGTGACGCGTTCACTGGCGCCAGAGCGCGACTACCGGTACACGTTGAATGATGCCGTTACATGTTCGTTGGAGTCTCGATGTGTTACCTGCGAGTGCATGATGCTGTCCTGCACTCAGATGGAAATGTACGATGCCATCTACATTATCGCTGCTTATAGAGTGGATGTTTCCTTTCATCTCCGGCCCGTGTCAGATCTATGCTAGAATGTAAGTAGAATGCTGTCGCTATAGATGTGAATCTTGTGAAGTATAGTAATACCAGCGAAATAAATGTTGAATATCGTACGACGTCTTTACACCCAGGCAATAAGCTAACGCTGAGCGCTGTAAGTTATGGCTATGCTCCTTCTCTCTTGCTAGGTGTGCATATGGTTTTTATCTCTTATTCGATCGACCCCCTTCTGGCGGGTGCCAGAAGCACCTCAGGATAATTCGCGCATGCCGCATCATGAATGGACCTAAGTACATCGCTATCGGTCTGCATAGTGAATCGGCCCGACGCCGACCCGCACACAGCATGCGGTGTGCATCGCGGCCCATCTTTCTCCGGTGTATGCCTAAGTAAGAACTCCGGGCCCAGCGTGTGCTAAAGCCCAGATAGAATAAGAGGTCAAGAGCATGAAAAATGATGCGCTCGAGAGGCTGCGAGGGTCGGTGAAGTGCAGAACGTGAGCCCCGAGCAGTGAGCAGAAGTCGGCCACCTTCCTAATTGGGTAATCGAGTTGTAGAGCAGCTGACATCCGTGAATTGGCTTATTCTTTCAGCAAGGATGCACACACGATATGTGCGCTCAGGCTGGTGTAGCGGTGTGCGGACGCACTGAGGTGCACCTGAACCTGTCGCTTCGCTCATAAGCAAGCAGGAGAGGGGGAAGCGTGGAGCAACTCGGCCTCTGACGAAACGTACTGATGAACAATGCTCGAAGAATAGCCATCGAAAAGCACGCAGTTCGAGTCTATCCGAAGATAGTTCCAGTAGCTGCCAATCTTCGTGGATATGCATGAGCGGTCGGGCAAAAGAAGAGGTGAAGAGAGATGAGAATTCACCGTAATCGATGTTGTCCCTTCAGCCCGAGTGTCCTTCCGCTGTTCCACTAGCTGAAATGCACCATGGCACCGACTTTGAGGTTCATGATGAGCAAAGGTCAATGAACGCCACCCTTAACCAGTAGTGGTCTATGGGCACGATCTTTTCGCTGATGCTGGTTGATAACCGTCGAAGATCGCATTCCGGGACGGCTGGTGGTTGACGACGACGTTCTTAGACTAGAAGTGGACAATAAGCCCGCTCCTGGGCTGATAGTAGTCGAAAATACTGCTCCCGCATGGCTGATGGTGAACTCATGGGCGAGTAAGCACTGACCAATGATGTTGCTCCGAGAAGGAAAGCAGTAGATGAATGCGAATATAGATGAGAAGTGGTCGAGGACGATGCTCCTGAGCGGCCGATCAGATCCCATTCCTGAACACCTGGGGATCGACAGCAATGCGAACGGCCAATGACTGCGGTCCTAAAAGACCGACAGTCGATGACCGCGCCCCTGCATACCCAAAGATCGATGACCCCGGTCATGGGCGAACGAATGTCGATCACTTCGTTCCTGAGCGACAAGCGGTCGATGAGCGCGGGCCTGAGCGGTTGGGGGAAGACAACTGCGTGCCAAACGAGACTGGGAGTCGATAAACATGCTGCTCATGCCTGAAATTCTATGACCTCTCTCCTGGAAAGTCGAAGAACGACATCGCTTCCGAAAGATTGGAAGTCCATGACCTCACTCCTGCATGGCCAGAGGTCGATGTCCGCGTTAAAAGCCAATAACCTAGGCCGTGAACCAACAGATGTCGAAGATCGCACTCGTAGGCAGCTGCCAATCGATGACGTGCTCAGAGGGTGGACGAGAGCCAAGTTTTAGAAGTGGATGCGGGACGGGTACAGCATACTGACGATAACTACGTATAATAAGAGACCTGATCAGGAATAGGCGGGAGACGACCCAGGTCGATGATGAAGATGGAGTGGGGCGAGAAAAGTCATGCGGGGAAAGCAAGGAATTTACAGAATGGGTATGATGATTTCATGTTGCAGATGTATAACTCTAGCATCTTGTGGTGAGCAGGGACGCTCTGAAAGACATGGATTGCAGTAAGAACAAGAATTGATGAAGGGATCGATAATAAATGCATCGCATGAGAACCCAGAGGCGAACCTGTGCCGAGTTGATGAGGTGAGCAAAGAATATTGAGAACGCGAAGGACTGGGGCTCACTACATCGAGGAGCAAAGGTGCACGACAACAGTACAGAGACCAGAGCAGGAAACAGGTCTGCGACAGAGTGGCATGGAAGGTAAATGGAGATTCGCAATACGATAGAGCATATCGTACCTGCTGCTTTGCCGCAAACCGCACCCTTTTGTCAATGCGATTGCTCCCTTCTACGAACAGAATGGCTTGCGGCATTTGTTCGACCAAGAGCATTGAACCCACTTTGCCTGAAGTAAGAACCTTGCCCCAAGACCGCGGAAGAAAGTCTGTCGCATCTCCTGCCTCAATAAGCGCGTTGCTCAGGCCCGCTCACCACGCTGCGCTCGTCTCTAGGAAGACTTGATCGGGGTATGAACTCGCTCTCCGCCAGTGGGGTGGGCGTAGGTCCTCCTTAATGGGCTCCGCGAGCTTCTGATAATGACCGAATTGGATGGAGCGGTACTGTAGCGGAGTAGGGAGACCGTGGCGTGTAACGGCGTTTGTAGCTTAGGGTTTAGAGATGCGCTATCACGCGTATGTGCGAGAATGAAGAGACTTGCTGTAGAGTTGAAACCAGCGGGAAGGGGAGCGGAGCGGAGTGCACGTCTGTCCAGAGGCGCGGCGTGGCGGCAGCGGCGTCTTCGTCTGTGGCAAACAGCACAGCAACGATGGGCCAGGAGGGGGGCATTGGAATCTAAGCCCTGCCAATCCAGCACTCAGCTGAACATGCTGGAAGGAAGTGAGATTGTGTCAGGGTAGGGATGTTAAGAGATAGGATTATGCCTTACTAGGTCCCGTGTAGGAAGATCTCCATCGTCCGAGTCGAGAAGCCGTGCGCCGGGAGACAGGGTGCCGATACGAGGTGTTGAGGCGTGAAATATCCGTTGACGTGTTGCGTACAGGAAGGTGGAGGACAGGGAGAGAGGGAAGGCACGAGGAGTGACTACTCGAAGGAAGGGGGATAAGGAAACGGAAGACGATGAGGGGGAGGGTCGGATGAAACGGGTCTTCCAGGAGGCGTCGCTGAGCGTCTGGCCGGTGTTTCTCCGAGGACCGAAGGAAGATTCCTATTGGCTGGCGACTGAAGGACAATCAAACGCGCGCCGATGACGGCATGGGAGAGGTCGCGTCTCAACCCTCCCCTTCTTCATCATCCACCCATCCGCCTTCCCCCCAATCTCTCTACAGGTTCGTTACTTCGTCCCCGGTGCTAGACGCCAGCAGCGCCCAAGGTATGGCAACGATCAGGAAAACGCGCCACTGTGCATAGCGTTGTGTACTCGCTCTGCTGAAGATGCGGACCGCGCGTGCCCATTCCCTGCTTTCTTCCCTCGCCAGATTTGCACTACTCATCTTCTGCTCTAAAGGGTTACTCTATAATGTAAGCCTTGCGTTGGTTTCTGCGTTAAGCGGCCTCCTTCCCCTTCTGAGTTCCTCTTCGTCCCGCATCCCTCCACTTTCCATGGCACCCTCCCCAGCTCCCCCGTCTCCCTCGCCCTCCCCATGTTTCTTTCCTTGCTCGGTCCCTCCCCATGCTTCCCTTTGTGCCCATCTTATTCCTGCGCCCCCCTTCCTATCATACTACTCGCCCATCTCTCCTTCTCCCTTCACCCACTCCCTCCTCACCTTCTTGTCCCCCTCTACCCTCCCTTTGTCCCCTCCCTTGATCTTCCCTTCCATCCCCTTCTCCTTTATTCTTCTTTGCCCATACTCATCCTCTCCCTCCAGGTCTACGTCCCCACTATCTTCAAGAACCCCGTTCGCTGACGTCAAAGTCGACGGCAAGCACGTCGAGCTCGCCCTCTGGGATATCGCCGGGCAGAAGTACTTCGACCGCCTCCGGCCCCTCGGCTACTTCACGTCATTTTGATTTGCTTCGCGGTCGAAGGTGCGTTTGCTTTTTGAGCGTTTTTGCCGTGTTGAAGGATTTGAGAGGCTGGCATAGAGCATTTGCCGCTGTATGTTGGGTATTGGAGCTCAATTATTGTTGGCCTTGTTTGGAGTCGCCGTTGGCGTCGTCTTTGGCGAGTGTTTCACGGATCTTCGGCTGTGTTTCGGGCGTCTTCGTGCGCAATGGGCAGGCATTCTCATGCCCCTCTCTTCATGACGCGCCACACACCCCTCCCTTCATTGCACCGCATGCCTTTCCTCTCCGTCCTGTTCCTGTCCTGCTCTTGCTCCTATTTCCGCCTTCTGCTGCCTCCTCGCTCTCCTCCCCTGGTGTATCCCCACGCTCATCCATTTCCTCCCTCCCTGCAGTGATGTACTTCGGTGTGGGCCTGATGATCATCCCCATCCTGCGCTAAAAGGACCGGCCTGGCATGATCAAGGAGTTGCGCAAGACGAGCCAGGGCGTGTTATGCCGGAGGGGGTGAGTTTCGAGTGCATGCTCCCATTCTATCCATTTTCGGTTTCCCTTCGCTTGCTTTGTCGCCCTTCTTCATTGTCAGCCCCCACTTCTTCAGCTTCGGCTATTCCTCATTCTCTGCTGCGCTTTCTGTGGCTGTAGCTCTCCCTGCTTTAGTGTCGACTCCCCCTTCTTCACCGCCACTATCCTTCTTCAGTTTTTGCTCTCCTGTCTTCGTCCTCTTCAATTCTTAAGCTACAGTTGCCTTCCTTTACTTCATCTTCACCAACCCCTTCCTCGACTTTGTCTATCCCTCTCTCTGCTTCAGCTATGCCTTTGTCTCTTCTGTGCTATCTTCCTTTCCTTCCTCCTCCTCTGTCTATTATCTTCTTCCTTCTCAGTTTTCCCTATCTACCATGTGCTCACATTAACCTCTACCCTCCTTCCGAAGAATGTCTATCACCAAAAGATCAAATGAAATACTCACCAAGACCAGCAAGGGCATGCATGAGGTCTTTCCGTGCATGACGCACAGGCCGCCGCCCAGCCGAAGGGAAATCACATACACGCACGGTATAGATCCCCAGGGCTGGACAATGGGGAGGGATAGGGAAGTACATATGAGGGGAGCAGATAATAGGTGTTCAGGTGACAATGAGACATATATTGTCCTTGCCGTTTCGTTTCCTTTTCATACTGCAGTTCTTTTGTTTTTGTTTTTGTTTCTTTACTTTTCATTCTCAACACAAACAATATTAGAAAGATTGCGATTATCACATTGGGTGAAACTGGCATTGCGATTGTCACACAGGGTGATAATTGTGATGTGATGTGGAGCCGATTGTGGGGCTATTGTGGAGCCATTGAATTTGTGGTGAGCCCTCAACAAAATCATCAACAAAGATTTATGTTTTTGTGTCCTTAATACTCACCTAGATTTCTTAATTTTTTGCCAGATGATAGATTGGGACTGTTATTTTCCACTCATAAAATTTCAAATTTATATGTCCATATCTTGGTTCAGGATTCAAGAAACAAACACACATTCCAAATATCACCCAGTGTGTTAGTCACAATCTCTCCATTGTCTTACAGCCCCCACCTACCCTTTGGTTTGCCTCTCTCCACCATATCTGATCTTCACTCCCATGGGCATTGCCATAATGATAGGGTTCTCTCATCCCTATGAGCACTGGCTGGCCTACATCCTTACAGAAGAATTATTCCACATGCACCACCATAGGGAGATATGAATAGGTGCAAGGAATCAAATTAGTTCAATTGTTTTAGTGAATCTCTTTGTCAACCAATTCAGTACATGTTCCTGCATGAATGAGTGTTCAAGCTGCAGCAGTCTCAGAGCTGACATAATCAAGGAGTTTCACTGGTAAGGATTCTTTGCATAGCCAGAAAATTCACATGCAACAATAATCCATAAAGCATTAACACAGCAAAACAGGTTGTACAATTTCATCCTAAATGTAATATACTATCTTCAACACATTTAATGAGCCTGCCTGCAAACATTTCTGCCTCTTCCTTTGAAAACTTCCACTGATCAATAAATTTCCTATTTGACATCTCCTGAAATATCTGGCTGACATGAGAACTGATGGTGGAAACCTTGCTCTGTACAAGATTCTGATGATCCTTGAGAAAGCAAGAAATAGCTGGGTGCCAGAGCAAAGACAGTTTCCTAGAGGAGCAGAGAACTTGTTTTTGTACTCTATGTATCAGTACCATTGCCACTGTAAATGAGATTAAGAATAATAGTAAAAGCAAACCAAAACAGAACATACAAACAACCATTGTGAGAGATTCAACACTATTGAGAGACTACATATAGATTGTTAGGCTTTGGTAAATTTCACAGCTGGGAAAACATATTTACTGATGAAGAATTGGGAAACAGTGAAGACAGCTCATTTTCAAGTTCTTTAGAAATCTTCTTATCCTAACAAAAGTAGTTAGTGGATACAAAAAGAAAAATAATCATAGTGAGACTCACATTCTACACTAGGATGGGCAAAAAGAGGTGAGCAAATGGAGAAGGCAGACAGATGACACATAGACTCACATCCTATACCAGGATGGGGAAGAAGAGGTGAGCAAATGGAGAAGGCAGACAGATGACACACAGACTCACATCCTACACCATGATGGAGAAAAAGAGGTGAGCAGATGGAGAGGGCAGACAGATGACATATAGACTCACAAGCTACACCAGGATGAGCAAGAAGAGGTGAGCAGATGGAAAAGGCAGACAGATGACATATAGACTCACAAGCTACACCAGGATGAGTAAGAAGAGATGAGCAGATGGAGAAGGCAGACAGATAACATACAGACTTACAAGCTACACCAGGATGAGCAAAAAGAGGTGAGCAGATGGAGAAGGCAGACATATCACACACAGGCTCACACACTACACCAGAATGGGCAAAAAGAGGTGAGCAGATGAAGAAGGCAGACAGATGACACACAGGCTCACATCCTACACCAGAATGGGCAAGAAGAGGTGAGCAGAAGGAGGAGATGGACAGATGATACACAGGCTCACATACTACACCAGAATGGGAAAGAAGAGATGAGCAGATGAAAAAGGTAGACAGACAACACACAGACTCACATCCTACACCAGGATGGGGAAAAAGAGGTGAGCAGATGGAGAAGGTAGACAGATCACACACAGACTCACATCCTACACCAGGATTAGCAAGAAGAGGTGAGCAGATGGAGAAGGCAGACATATCACACACAGACTCACAGACTACACCAGGACAGGCAAGAAGAGGTGAGTAGATGAAGAAGGCAGACAGATCACACACAAACTTACATCCTACACAAGGATGGGCAAGAAGAGGTGAGCAGATGGAAAAAGTAGACAAGTCACACACAGTCTCACATGCTACACCAGAATGGGTAAGAAGAGGTGAGCAGATGGAGAACATAGAGAGATTATACACACTCACATGCTACACCAGGATGGGGAAGAAGAGGTGAGCAGATGGAGAAGGCAGAGAGATGACACACAGACTCACAGACTACACCAGGATGGGGAAGAAGATGTGAACAGATGGAAAAGGCAGACAGATGACACACAGATTCACATGCTACACCAGGAGGGGCAAGAAGAGGTGAGCAGATGGAGAATGCAGACAGACCACACACAGATTCACATGCTACACCAGGATAGACAAGAAGAGGTGAGCAGATGGAGAAGGCAGAGAGATGACACACAGACTCACAGACTACACCAGGATGGGAAAGAAGAAGTGAGCAGATGGAGAAGGCAGACAGATTACACACAGACTCACATGCTACACCAGAATGGACAAGAAGAGGTGAGCAGATGGAGAAGGTAGACAGATCACACACAGACTCACATCCTACACCAGGATTAGCAAGAAGAGGTGAGCAGATGGAGAAGGCAGACATATCACACACAGACTCACAGACTACACCAGGACAGGCAAGAAGAGGTGAGCAGATGGAGAAGACAGACAGACCACACAGACTCACATCCTACACCAGGATGGGCAAGAAGAGGTGAGCAGATGGAGAAGGCAGACATATCACACACAGACTCACATCCTACACCAGGACAGGCAAGAAGAGGTGAGCAGATGAAGAAGACAGACAGACCACACAGACTCACATCCTACACCAGGATGGGCAAGAAGAGGTGAGCAGATGGAGAAGGCAGAGA
>JASFDD010000700.1:0-10751 GCA_036937055.1 Nidula microcarpa | reverse complement strand
AGAAAGACTGATATCCCCTACTGCTCATCTCTGACCTCCTTGATAGTCCTCAGAAGGCATGTGTCTATACAAAACTAGATCTCCAACATGCTTATCACCTTGTCTGCATAGCAGATAGTGATGAGTGGAAAACTGCTTTCTGCACATGCTACAGTAGTTTTGAGTGGCTAGTCATACCATTTGGACTCACCAACACACCCACAGCTTTCCAACATTTCATGAACAACATTTTCCAAGATCTATTAGACATTTGTGTTATCATCTACCTAGACAATATTCTCATATATTCTGACAACAGCACCCAGCATTGGAAGCATGTCAAAGAAGTTTTTCACCATCTCCAACAGCATGGACTCTTTGTTTGTGCCAATAAATGCAAGTTCAATTCCAAATCTGTGAAATACCTCAGCTACATCCTCTATCCAAAAGGTCTGACAATGTTGGAAGACAAAGTCAAGACTATTCAGGATTGGCCTGAGCCTCAGAAAGTGAAAGATATCCAGTCTTTCCTTGGATTTGCTAATTTCTACCAACAGTTCATATACAACTATTCCAACATCACTGTTCCACTTACTTGACTTACACAGAAAAGTGTCCACTGGGACTTCAATCAAGATTGCCATGATGCATTTTACAGACTTAAAGAAGCTTTTGTTTCTGCTCCTATTCTTACTCACTAGATGCCTGACACTCAAATCATTGTAGAAACTGACACCAACTATGCTTTGGGAGCTATTCTTTCTATCATCACTTCTGACAATGAGATACATCTGGTGGTGTTTCATTCTTGCACTTTCACTATTTCCAAACTTAACTATGATACTCATGATAAGGAACTTCTAGCTATTTTTGAAGCCTTCTGCATCTGGTGATATTACCTTGAGGGGGCTCCACTTCTGATAGATGTTGTTACCAACAACAAGAATCTTGAATACTTTTCTACTACCAAGATTCTTATGCACTGACAAGCCAGATGGTCAGAATACCTTTTGCAGTTCAACATGGTTATTCATTTCTGCCCTGGATGCCTTGGAACTAAGCCTGACTCTTTAACTAGATGACAGGATGTCCAGCCTAAAGGGGGGAATAACGACTATGTTAAAGTGAATCTGCATAACTTCTGCCCAGTATTCTCACAGGAAAAACTTTCTGCTTCTCTCTGTGCCACTTATTTCATAGGTCCATCACTTTGTGCATCTATAGTAATGGATGTTGAACACTTCACAATGATATCATTTCTGCTCTTCCTTCCAACCCCATTTCTGCTGCACATCTTACAGCACCTGAAGGTCATTGGTCACTTTCCAACAATGGTCTATTGTGCCTTGATAACAGAATCTATGTCCCTGCTTCTGACAATCTCTGCCTCTGAATCCTTTAGTACAAGCATGACCACATTCTTTCTGGTCACCTTGGTCAGAATAAAACCATTGAACTTATCCAATGGGAATACACCTGGCCAGGTCTCCACTCTTTTGTCAAAGACTATTGTAAATCTTGTGTCACTTGCATGCACTCTAAACCCTAATATCATAAACCATACAGATTGCTCAAACAACTTCCAATATCTGAATGCCCATGGAATTCAATCTCTATGGACTTCATCAAGAAGCTTCTGCCATCCAGCAGTTACAATGCCATCTTGGTAATCATTGACTGATTATCCAAGCAGAGTATTTTCATTCCAACCTACAACACAGTCACTTCTGCCAATCTAGCACAGCTCTTTGTTATGCATGTGTTTTCTAAACACAGCATACCAGAGCATGTTACTTCTGATAGAGGTTCCAAGTTTGTCTCACACTTCTTCCACTCACTTGGCAAGGCTCTCAACATGCACCTACACTTCACTTCTGGTTACCATCCAGAAGGTGATGGACAGACAGAACAAAGTAATCAGACACTTGAACAATACATTTGAGTATACTGCAACTACCAGCAAGAAAAATGGCCAGAACTTCTTCTGCTTGTGGAATTTGCCTATAACAATGCACCTTCTGCCACAACCAGTATTTCACCTTTCTTTGCCAATAAGGGTTACCACCCTAATCTTACCATTCATCCTGAACACAACCTTGCTTCTGTCCATGCCTGTGAATTTGTAGTTAACCTTGACAAATTGCATTCTACTCTCAAAACTGCAGTAGTGAAAGCTCAGCTCTGCTATGAAGGTCCTGCAGATGCATGCTGACAACTTCTGCCAGCTTTCTGCATAGGTCAATGAGTGTTTGTTAAAGCACAATTCTTCTACACCACTTGGCCTTCAAAGAAACCATCAGAAAAATACTTAGGACCCTATGAGATCATTGCAGAAGCAGTTATCCATTCATTTACCCTCTGACTTCCAGATGCTATGTGTGCTGTTCATCCAGTTTTCTACATCTCTATGCTTGAACCAGCCACACCCAACACTATTCCAAATTGCATTGAGCCTCTGCCTCCACCAGCTCACATTTATGGAGAACCAGAATATGAAATCAGTGAGATTGTTGACTCTAAAATTGATCAACACCATACTTGTAGGCTTCAATACAAAGTGCATTGGCTAGGCTATGAAGGCACTGACAAAGAATTTTCTTGGCTCTCTGCCTCTGAACTAGAACACACAGCAGAACTCATTTCCAACTTTCACACACATATCCAAGCAAACCTGGACCCCTTTCAAACTTATAGCTTTCCAACATATCTGATTTTCTGACCTATTTCCACTTATATCCTACATTTTTATTGTACATTTAGTTACCAAGAATCCAAGAATCCATTTACAAACAAAAAGAACAAGAAAAACAAAACCTATATGCAATGTTCCATTTTTCTATCTACTGCAGAGTCTGCAATTCCTCTGCAGGCCTTGCCATCCTTTCTGCTTCCACCTCCATTTCAATGTCTTCTAATGTTTCCAACTCTACTTCTACCACCTCCTCTGCTTCCTTTTCTGTCTCTGACTTCTTCTCTGCCTCTTTCTCCTTTCCAATGGCACACCAGTGCCCACATATGACTGCTCTCCCTGGTCCTCCTTCTTGGTCTCCATCACACTGTCAGAATCCTCTTCTGATGACCAGTGCTCCAACTAGTACACCTGCCTCCTTTCCATCTCCCTCTCTGTTTTCTTCCTCAACTCCTTTGACCCCTCTCATAGCAGCAAATGCTGCCACTGTTTTGGCTTGATATTGGTGGTAATCACTTCTGCCTCTGCTAAAACTTGCACATATCTGTGCTCTGACTTCTCTGCCAGCTCCCTCAATGCCTCTCCCATCCTCTCTGACTCCTTCTGCAGGTTCTTCTGTAAACCCTCCATGCCTTCTGTCAGCTTTTCAACAGCAACCACTAGTTGCTTGCTGATCACCTCCCAAGCATCTGTCTTCTGTGCTTTCTTCCATGCAGGTGCCACCACTTCCACCACCTCATCCATCTCTTCTGCCTCCTCACTCTTGTCCCACTTGTGTTTCTTTCTGCTGATCTTCTATGATGGCTTTACCTTGATGTCACTGCAAGGCTTTTTCATCACCTTGCAGGAGTGACATGGTTTTTTACCACTAGAAAACTGTTAGCAAAGTAATTGAAACAGAACTAAAGCTTACAGTTCCTTCACACAATTCAAATCCTTATTGGTGCACCACCAGCACTTATGGGTTGCTGTCAAGACTTGTTCCAGAAGGTGAATAGGAACTAGAGGACGTAGGTTATGATAGCACTATGTTAAAAAATGTTGGAAGTATGTCAGAAAGAGTTCTGACTGTAATGCTACAGATAAGAACTGTTGGCTTCAGCTTATGTGCTGTGCCCTTCCAGTTCTCATGGGTTCTAACTTAAACATGGTCCACATGCCAGAAGAAAGTACTGCAGGGTCAGAAAGTTGTCAGAGATGACTTGGGGGTTTGACAACTAGAGACTAAGTCTAGTGTCAAGAGCAAGGTAAGACTAGTCAATGTAAGTCAACTAGAAGGGAAGTTGTAGCAGAGTTGGAGGCCAGAAAGCGAAGAGACTTAGAACTTAGTCAGAAGACTAGGTGGGATCTTAGTTGATATTCAAATTGGAGTCTAGGGTACAAAACTGAGCTACTTGAATACTAGTATCACTAATTGTAATAATGAAAGCGGAAGTAGCAACACTATGGAGACAAGGGATAATAAGAGTCCTTGACATATAATAAAAGTAGCAGAAGCAGAAGTGGAAACATATATGAGCAGAAGTGTTCATAGTAATGGTATTGTATAAATACGAGTCATAGGATCGAGACAATAGTTCAGAGATAAGCAAGAATGGAAACAGCAGAAATAGTCAGAAGCATATCAGAAGGTGATTCAGAAATGTCAGAAAGTGTTGGAAGAGATCATGGATATGACAGTTGCAGACCACAGTCTGCTCTTGTTTCTGCCAGTCTCTGACATTGTGCTTGGAAATATGCTGATTATCCTTCATCTTGAGGGTACTGATTTTGTTTTTGGCATCTCTGACAGGATCCAGAGGACTGAAATTAGACTGAAGAATAGCAATGAATTCAGCATAATCAGAATGCCAAGTATTGTCAGGTGAAGGTTCAAGAATTGCAGTTTTGAACAGCTTAAGTCTAGTGCCTATGAGATATGAAAGAGCATAGTTAACTTTCACCTCATTTGTAGAGAAAGCAACTGGACAATCCTCATAATTCAAATGCAGCTGAATGATGAATGGTCATAATTTGTCTGGACTAGAACCATCAAAAGAGTCAGGTTCCTTAACTTTGGTTTTAATAGAACCCAAATGCTGCTGTTGATTTGCTGCAACAGAAGTAATAATTGTTCCAAGGTCTAGGAAAACCCTTAGAATGTCTAGTCCAATCTGAAATTGTGCAGGGACTGGAGGAGAGCCAGATAGCAGGCCTAGATCACCACTCAGGCCTCCACCACCTCCACCACCTCCACCACTGCCAGGACCTCCAGGAGAACCTCTGCCTCCAGGGCCTTCAAAAGGAGGGCCAGCAGAAGGGAACCCATCAGGGCTACCAGGTGGACCACTGGAGCATTCTGGAGCTGGGCTTCCAGGTTCAGAAGGATGGTCACCAGGATTGAGCAATGTAGGAGTATTACTGCATAATTGCAGGTTGTCAAAAAGTGAATAAGTTGAAGACCTAGAAAGGTCTCAAGCATGCTGTGAAGCACTTTCATACTGAGCCAAGACAGCCTGGGGGGTCTCAAGAATTTGAAACATGCCCAAAATGTTAGATTGAATAGGGGTTGTAGGACCAAAATATGATGGAGTCTGAGTGTTCCGAGGATCTAAATTAATAGAAACATGACCTCTACAATGTGGCATAATGAGATAGCATGAGGGGTTAAGATTAGACTGGAAAGTGATCCCACTCATCTTATAGTCTGAGTATTTCAAGAAGGCATGGTTAGAAAATTAGTGTTGCAAGGAGTGTGACCAAAGGACATAGAAAGAGGGCTAGGAACAAGGATGCAAGTTTGTTAATACTGTTAAGAACTCATTTCCCAAGGAGCCCTAGAGGTTTCAGTTCCTAACTGGGGAGTAATAATGCAAGGGATAAGGAAAATATGAGAACTGAAGATCTCTGGTCTCTCTAGAAACAGGTTCCAGAGCTATGTCAAAGAGGATGGTCAAAATGGATGGCAGCTTCAGCTTATGTGCTATGCCCCCTTTGTCCCTAACATCCAATTTACAGATGACATTTAGTGGGTTTGATCAGAGATAGAAAGTCATGAACTCAGCTTCCTGACCAGAGATTGGTCTGGAGAAATCTCCAGAGGCTGGAGATTTCAATAAGTGTGACAACAACAATGAGAGCAAATTAAAGAGTAGAGGTAGTAGAGAATATCAGAGGTAGCTTTGCCAGTGAGGATGAGGCTAGTTGATAGTAATTAATGAACTGAAGAGCTACAGTACAATTGAGGTACTTAAATACTGGAGAATATAACTATCCAGAGTAATACCAAAAAGTACTAAGACATGGAGAAGTAATTGGGTCAATGTAAGAGAATGTTTAAGGCAAATGGTAATGATAATCTGAGGGTACAAAGTAAAGTTAATGCAGAGAATATAATATGTAGAGACTAGCAACTTTTGGCTGAAACATATGATGCAAAAATAACAGAAACTGGAGTAACTGGAGATAAGCCAAAAAGTCAGGGAAAGTGGGGATTGATTTGAAATGATCCAGGGCATGTTGATGGTCATCATGACCAGAATATGACAAATGGGAAAATTTTTTGACAGCATAATTTTGCCACATACAAGTTTACCTAAGTAGTGGCTATGATTTAATCAAAAATCTATTTTTATAGAATTCCTACACTAACATAAGATTGCTCTGATCAATTTAAACTTGTAAACTATTTTTAGAATAGTATATAATATGTATGTAATATAACAATACCTTTTAATCTTATAATAAAAATAGCAATCTTAATTGTAGTGCAACATGAATTAATAGCAGCTATTTTTATCACAAGAGTTCATATTTGAAAAAATTTTGCACATTTTTGCCACATACAGGTTTACCTAAGCAGTGGTTATGACTTAGTCAAAAATCTATTTTTAGAACATTCCCACACTAACAAATAAGAAATTCAATCACTTATCAAATCACATCATATTAAAAATAGTGGTTATGTTAGGAATTTGTCAAATTCTATTTTTAGAAAATTCCCCTATAACAAATAAGGAGTTATGTCATATATCAAGTCACATAATGTTAAAATAAAAGTTATATTAGTACTCTGGCATATTTTCTCATTTTATGTAACAATTTTCTGCAGCATTCACTGGATTCCTGGGAATCCACCAGAAAAATCCATGGATTTCTAGGAATCTACCAGGATTTCTGCAGGAAGTGTAAAAAAACTCCCTACAAATTCCATGGAAATTTCATGGATTTCATGGATTCCTCCTAGATTTCTGCAGAAATACATGGGAAAGTGTAAAGACCTCTCCCTCCAGTAGCTGAAAATGGTATAAACAATGCTCCCACTTGCTTCATTTCATCCTATGATGTGATAATGCCCAGTAGTGAAACCCCTCAGTCAAAGCTTCACAACACTGAATTCCTGAATAAAGATGTCAGTCTCATCCTTCAAAGGAAGGAGTGGTTGCTGATTAAGCCTCCAGTCATTGAAGTCAACAAATGGTGATGGTAAAACATGATTTAATCTTGCAACATGGATGTGTGGAACTCTAGAGGGAGGTGCTGGTTCAATGGTACATAAATCCACAAATGTGTGACAAGTTGTCATATCCATGATCTCTTCTGACACTTTCCAACATTTCTGAATCATCTTCTGATATGCTTCTGACTATTTCTGCCTGTTTCCATTCTTGCTTATCTCCGAACTATTGTCTTGATCCTATGACTCGTATTTATACAATACCATTACTACAAACACTTCCGTTCAGATATGTTTCCTCTTCTGCTTCTGCTACTTTTATTATATGTCAAGGACTCTTATTATCCCTTGTCTCCATAGTGTTGCTATTTCCACTTCCATTATTACAATTAGCAATACTAGTATTTAAGTAGTTCAGTTCTGTACCCTAGACTCTAATTTGAATATCAACTAAGATCCCACCTAGTCTTCTGACTAAGTTCTAAGTCTCTTTGCTTTCCGACTTCCAACTTCCTTCCAACTTCTGACTTCCTTCTGACTTCCTTTCTAGTTGACTAATGTCAACTAGTCTTACCTCGCTCTCAACACTAGACTTAGTCTCTAGTTGTCAAACCCCCAGGTCATCTCCAACAACTATCTGACCCTGCAGTACTTTCTTCTGACATGTGGACCATGTTTAAGTTAGAACCCATGAGAACTGAAAGGGTGCAGCACATAAGCTGAAGCCAACAGTTCTTATCTGTAGCATTACAGTCAGAACTCCTTCCAACATACTTCTGACATTTTCCAAAGTAGCACTATTGTAACCTATGTCCTCTAGTTCCTATTCACCTTTGGGAACGAGTCTTGACAGTATATTTGAATTCCCACTTCTGAGTTCTCATCTATGGTTCACACTCTCTTGACTACAACCCCTGCTCAAATCTGTACAGCACAAGCTCAATTACATCAGAATATGGCTCTTGCAAATTGTCCCAAAACTTGTTCTGTCTCTGCTGCTCATGCTATGCTCACCTCGCCTCTGATGGCCTCTGGGTCTGGCAACAAAGGCAAGGAATGCGAAATTACTCATGCACCTTCCACCAAACAGAGTCAAACTTTGTGCTCAGCCCCAGGGAAATCCTTCTGGTCCACCTGGCAGTGAACCAGGTCTGCCTGGCAATGACAATGGAAATCCTGATGGCAACAACAGAAATCCAGGTGGCCCACGCAACTATCCTGAAGACCCAGACAATGGGGATGACTGCCCCTCTTCTGATGAAATCCCTGACAACGACCCAGATCTAGTTTGCATACTTGGACAACTCTCGAGATCCATTCATTGGAAAGATGCCTCAAGATCTGACAAGCCTAAGGCAAAGGAACCTGACACTTATGACAGTTCCAACCCAAAAAAGCTTGCCCCATTCCTCTTACAGTGCATGATTTACTTCTGCAACAATTGGAACCTTTATTCCAACGATTCCACCAAGATCAATTTTGCTCTATCCTACCTTCAAGGAACAGCCCTTGATTGGTTTGAGCCTTCTATAGTTTCCGACAACCTCACCAACAACTGGCAAGAATTTGTCCAGTCACTTAAACAAAATTTTGGTACTATTGATCCAGCAGGAGACATGGAAGAAGAGCTTGACAATCTCTGCATGTGCAATAACCAGTGCATTCTCAAATACAATGTCAAGTTCAACTGCCTAGCAGTTAAGACCTCTTGGGACTCTGGTGCTCTCAGCCACCGCTATTACAAAGGACTTCTGGATCATATTAAGGATATTATGTCCCGGACCACAAAACCTACCCTGCTTATCGAGATGAAGGAGATTGCTCAGACTATTGACGCCCAGTACTGGGAGTGACAGCGCGAGAAATCCCACACCAACAATGCTTCTGCCAAATCAGAAAAGTCTTCCAAGAAGGGCAAGAAGTCTTCCAGTAATAACAACCAGCAGCAGTCCAATTCATCTAGACCCTCAAATAACAATACCAGCAACAAATCCTCAAATAACAATAACACCTCGACTTTGTCCTCATCCAAACCTGCTCCGAAAAAGCCAGACCTTTCCAACAAACTTGGTAAAGACAGAAAGTTGACCTCTCAGGAGTACCAACACTGTTTTGACAATAATCTCTGCATGTTCTGTGGAGGTTCCGGACACATGGCTAAGGATTGCAACAAGGCTGCTGCTTCTGCCACCAAGGCTAAAGCCCATGTGGCTACTACTTCTGACAAGAGTAAGGATGCCTCTTCTTCCAGCTCTAAGAGCCCAGAAAAATAGAGAGCAGTTCTCAGGTCTCTGCACAGGCTGAGAACTGCATTGAACTCAACTGTGCAAATATGGAGTTCAGACTCAACATGTCTGCTCTTTCTGACTCTCAATCTCTCCATGTCTGCCTCGTTTCTCCACTCATTTCTGACTCTACCACCCCTATTCTGACTCTTGTGGACTCTGGCTCAACCCATTGTTTTATCAATACTGCATTTACTTGTTTACATGAACTCTCTACTTCAAAAATTCCTCCAATTGAACTGAAACTATTTGATGGCTCCTCAAACACTTATCTTACCAAGGTAGTCAATCTTCCTGTCTGCTTTCTGACTGGTGAATGCATGACTTTAACTTGTTATGTTACTCTGCTAGATTCATCATGCTCTTTAGTTCTTGGATACAACTGGCTCTCCTGCTACAATCCATTGATTGACTTGGAATTGAGTAGTTTCACTTTCTGTTCTCCTTTGCACAGGATTGCTCTGTCCTTGTCAACATCTGCTCAAATGGCTTCTGCCATTCAGCAACCCTCCACACCAGTTTCCGACACTGCTCCGCAGTTTCTGCCGATCTCTTTCATAAATGCTGCTGCATTTATGTGTGCTAGTAAATTGTTGGGATTGCAAACTTTCTGCCTCAACCTTTCTGCCCCTACAGTTTCAGGACTTTCTGCCTCCACTTTGGAAGCACCCATTGACCTTTCTAAGGTCTCAAAGGAATAACACAAGTTTGCTGATGTATTCAGCAAAACATGCACAGATACACTTGCTCCACACTGCCCTTATGACTTGAAGATCAACCTTGAGGAAGGCACCATGCCTCTGCTCGGTATGGTCTATTCTCTTTCACAGTCAGAACTAAAGTTGCTTTGCAAGTTCATTGATGAACATCTTTTCATTGGGTTTATTTGTCTGTCCTGCTCTCCACATGGTGCACCCATTCTCTTCATGCAGAAAAAGGATGGATCTCTCTGCCTTTGCATAGATTTCCATGGCCTCAACCAAATCACTAAGAAAGACTGATATTCCCTACTGCTCATCTCCAACCTCCTTGATAGTCCTTGGAAGGCATGCATCTATACTAAACTAGATCACTGACATGCTTATCACCTTGTCCGCATAGCAGATGGTGATGAGTGGAAAATTGCCTTCCGCACACGCTATGGCAGCTTCGAGTGGCTAATCATGCCATTTGGACTTACCAATGCCCCTGCAGCTTTCCAACATTTCATGAATGACATTTTTCAAGATCTATTAGATGTCTGTGTTACCATCTACCTAGACGTTATTCTTACATATTCTGATGATACCACCCAGCATCGGAAACATGTCAAAGAAGTTTTCTGCTGTCTCTGCCAGCATGGACTTTTTGTTTGTGCTGACAA
>JASFDD010000699.1:0-10777 GCA_036937055.1 Nidula microcarpa | reverse complement strand
GTAACTAACTGAAAGGCTTTGTGGAGATGAAAGATAAGGAACTTGAAATGAGACTAGTGTGGAATGGAGACTCAATACAGATATCTGAAATGCATAGTCAGCCAGATGTGGCCAATGCGGCCAAGGTTTGGCTGTGAGGACTTGGGATTTGTGGTGAATTGGAGTGTGACAGAATGGTGACACGTAACAGCTGGAACAGGATATGACACTAATATATCTATATATTTATTATTCACTGACTCAGCAAATTTGCTGAACCCATATCATATGGCACACTGTAGGCATTCACTGGACCATATCATATGGTGCACTGTAACATCCATATGTGTTCCATTTGCCTGACAGCTTCAATATCATGTACCCAAATTAAAAATTATACTTGACCAAAAGGACACCTAATAGCAGTGAATGGGGTATGTTCCATACTTCTCAGAAATATTCAATATTCAATCCTTTTTAAATATCACTACCAGGCACATACATAGTACATGATATTTTAAAACTGCTTCTATGAATATTGTCACTGTTGGGTGAGCCACTTTCCAACTATGTCCATGTACCTTACATGTTCCTTGTATTGGGACATATGAGATGATTCAGCAAAAAGCACCCATTTCACCTTCTATAGATGTGTAAAGAACTCAACCATAGCACTATCCTGTGCTTCATCATACTGCCCATTGAGCATGAGCATAGGTACTGATATTTTATGCAGTTCATCAATGATGGACCACCCCTTCAGGGTAACCATGACAAAGAACTCAGATAGGCCCTACCTACTTCAAATCATCAGTGATTAGCACTATGAAAAAGGGAAAATTTTCTTGCAAAACAAACATGTTGGAATAAACTGTAGGATCCTGCTCAAGCAGTCTAAAACTTTCCAAGATTTTGTTGAGCATTGGGTCTAAGTGACACAAGAATTGGGAATAATACAAACCCATGGCACCTTGATATGCTTCAGAGTCAGTCTTGCCCTCATTCTTGAATTTTTCCATTGTGTCTTGAATTTCTTTTGGTAGTGTTTGTCAAAGGGCATTCTGTGCACCAGTCCATAGAGTTATACTTGGAGCTGAGGACATGATGATGTAGCATCTCAGGCCCTCTGGCTGTTTAGCCACAAATCTGGATCCAAACATTGCACCCCAGGCTGTACAGGATGAGGTCAACTTTGTAAAAATGAGAACTTCATGTAGTAGCAGGTGACTTACAATGCCCCAAGATGTCATACCTTTTCAATCCTAGGTGAGCTATGAGCAACTCAAGTTCAGTGATGAAGAGATTATCATTCCAGAACTCAGCACCAGCAGACTCCTTCTCACACAGATGGGTTGAGCAACCACATCTGATCTGGTCATACTGAATGATGGGGATGCAGTGGGAAATTGTGAGATCAGATAAAGGACTATAGGCTGAGCCTCCAACATCAGGTCCTCCATGAAGAATGATGAGAGGAGTAACTTTTGATGTTGTAAGGTCACCTGTAATCTTGTACCATGTCTTCAATGCCTTCCCTGCAGTTGGATAGTCAAAATTGGCTTCACCTTTGTGAACAGGGAGGGTAGCAGTAGACATGGCTCAATATGGAAGATACTCTTAGAAGCAATTGCATTCATTGCCTCAATGGCTTTTATACACTACATGTTCATCAAATGCTAATGCTTTTGAGGTGCTTACTCCCTCAATTCAGACTTGAATTCCATGCCTTTGGTGGCCAATTATATAGACCTTGTTCTCATGTGTAGAGGTTTCCATACATAGAAGTTCTCAAGCACAGCACTCAAGAACTTTCCTTTGTCAAATATCAAGCTTCTGCTTTGCAAATGACCTAATAGGATCTCTAGTATTTGATTCTCCCTGATAGACAAGTGGATCAGTCAGCATGTGTGTAAGTTCCACTTTTTTTCATTTCATGGGTAAGAAGCAATCCATGATCATCCCACATTGGACAGCACTCATCACAATCTATCACTCATGCTTAAGTTTGCAACTGCACTGTGTGATGCTGTGAATTGTCCAATCAAAAGTTGACCTTCTAGTTTGTTTCTAAATTCTACAACACAGGCTAGACTTGTGACTAGTACTCATATCAAGGAGCCTTGGAGGGGTCAATACTAGTAAAGTAGTGCAATTACATTAATATCTACCAAGAGTGCAATGCAGCCTGGAAAAGTGCAATGTCAAGAGGAAAGTACAATGCAGGAGGAAAGTGTCATAAGGCCAGGAGTATGATTCTGGGCTGTTATATTGTAGGAATTTCAAGACAGTCTGGATATATCACCTCTAGGAGCAGGACAAAGTCATTACATGCAAAAGGACTTGGTGGATGGACCTAGACTTACTTGAGTAGTTCTTTACTTTAATTGAAGCTCAATTACAAATTTAATTAGACTTGGCCTATAACAATATAGACATAAGTGAAGGCAACAAGGAAACAAAGAGACATAATCTTAAGAGAGCCATTTCTGAAACTTGAATGGCTCTCTTAAAGATGCAACAGTGTCTATGGTCATTACAAATTAATACTATATCCGATTGTGAAAGTGGCCCATCATGGCGGGCCGGAACGCAGGCTGGCAATCTAACTTGCAATTTCCTCTTTCCTTGAATTGCACTGTCGAAATTGAATCACACTTTTTCAAAATCAATCACTCTCCAAATTGTATCATCGCACTCTCAAGGACTCAATTGCACTTTTTCCTTTAAGCTATCACACAATTCGCCATGTGATCGCACTTTCGGAAGTTCTATTACAATCGTATCAACACTCTTTTCGTTATTACTTGTCGAGACAGGTACTTATGAAGGAATGAATTTCGCTAATATTGAAGAGCATGTAGCTAAGCTATTTATATCAACGTCTCCGTACTCAACATCAAGTAAATATAACAGTAATAACTAATAGATAAGTGATGAAATCACATAGATGATCCCTCTAGAATGGTGCTTAAATGGTACTAGAGGTATTGCTAGGATATGAACTCAAGGAAACCTGTAGGGCCGAAGTTGTAACAAGAGGCGATACAGAATACATCCAAATGAGTCGATCTACTGTGAATCCACTGAAGGTGAAGTAAATCCTCCGCGACCTGCACATCTATGCCTTATTCTTTTTTCTCTTCTTAGCGTCCCGTGTATCTACATCCCCTACCTCAATCCTCCCCGTCTTTCCTGCTTTCTTATTGATAACCCGTTGAAGAGCACGTTTAGTTTCGCCGTCAGGGAATGAAGCGAGATCAAAGTAGTTTGTAGCGAATTCAATCAGCCTATATTAAGTGTCCGTGATGAGTTGTGGATTTAAATACGTATAGAAAGGACGTACCATTCGGGACGGACCTCCGACACGGTGCGGATATACGGTCGCGTGGTGAGCACGAATTCATTGAAGATGACCCAGTCAGGTTGTGTGTCTAGCCCGCAGGAAGGGTGGAGAGCAACAACCTACATACAAGCATTAGGACGAAGCACATTTTTCAAGTGTGGAGAAGAAACGTACCTGGTTATCTTTCACTGTTAAGTAGTTCCCTTTTTCACCCTCCTTGTGCGCGACTTGCATAAAGAAGCCACAGACGAGCGCTTGGCGAATATTATGGAAGAGCTTCTTCTCATCCGAGAGCGAGACGAGGTCTACGTCGAAGCGCTCCATTGTCCGCTGCAGCTGAGAACGGACATTATCGGCTTGCTGAAGGGCACGCGCCGAAAGATAGTGTGTCCATGTCCAATTCTTGTCGTTGCTGTCTATGGGAAAGAATTAGGAGGACTGATGCTGGAATTTTGAGGAGGAACAGACGTACTCTGCACATACTGATTGTAAACGTTCAGCAGGGTTAAGTGGTCACCGTCCGGGACAGTGAGCAACGCTTTGGCAGCATCAGCCTCTCTTCTCTGGTTGTTTGGCCGTATCCACACGTTAGGTACTATTTAAGTAGCGTTAGCATGTCAGGAAACTGCAGAGAAAATAAGTCTGCCAGAGGCACATACCTGACATCATTGCAGTGATTGTCAACATCTCATTGCTGCATTTGAACTCTGGGCTGACAATCAGCATCTTCGCCAACTACAGATACACAGAACAGCATTAGAACCTGTAAGGTAAAAATATATTTTGGGAGAAAATAGCGCACCTGAGGATCGAGGGGGAATTCTGCCATGATTGCTCCTAGAGGTGTGAGGTTGCCATCGTCGTCGAGGGCTGCTAGATAGTTGAGAAGTTCTAAAGCGCGCATGAGAGTTTCTGGTGCTGGCGCGTCGACGTAATCGAATCGCACAAGATCCTGATAATATCGCATAGATGAGAATCAATTATTTTGACGAAAACTAAAAATAAAGCGAGAAAATGAGGGGAAAGGCTTACCTTGACCCCGAGCTTCACCAGTTCCAGCACTGTATTGCTCAAATTACTTCTAAGAATCTCCGGATGTGTTTGCTCCTCCAGCTCCGTCATGAAGTCCTTCTCGGTGTACAGTCGGAAGCATTTGCCGGGCCGCGTGCGTCCCGCACGGCCAGCGCGCTGCTGCGCTGACGCCTTTGATATCGGGCTCACGAGCAGACTCTCAACGCGTATACGCGGGTTGTACACCTTCTGCTTGGAGAATCCAGGGTCGACGACGTACACGATGCCGTCGATCGTGAGCGAAGTCTCGGCGATATTGGTGGAGACGACGACTTTGCGCCCTGGGGGCCCATCTGGCGTGCGGGGAGCAGGAGCGGCGTCGAATATGCGCTGCTGCTGCTGGGGTGGGAGGGAAGAGTAGAGGGGTATGCAGACGAGGGGGCCTACGGAGTCGGGGTCTTGGTTGAGAAGGTCGTCGGCTTCGAGCTTGATCTTGCGGCAGGCATCCTCGATCTCTTCTTCACCGGTGAGGAAGAGGAGTATGTCGCCTGGATCTTCGGCGCGGTGGATCATGAGCACAGTGCGGATGGCGGCTTCGACATAATCGGGTTCTGGCTCCTGGGTATAGAAGACCTCAACAGGATGCGTGCGACCGGGGACTTTGAAGAGGGGGGCGGCGACATCAGAGCGGAGGCCAAAGTACTTTTGGAACTTGAGGGCGTCGAGGGTGGCAGACATGACGATAATTTTTAAGTCGGAGCGCTTCTTAGCCAGGGCTTTCAGAAGGCCCATGAGGATATCGGTGGCCAGCGTGCGTTCGTGCGCCTCGTCGAGGATAATGGTCGAATAACGTTCAAGATTGGGGTCGTTCATGGCCTCACGCAAGAGCATACCGTCGGTCATGTATTTCAGGAAGGTGGTGCCGGGCTCTGTCATGTCCTCAAAACGAATGGAGTAGCCGACCTGACGACCGAGCTGGACTAGAAGAGAATTTTAAAATTGAAAAAAAGGCGGAGCG
This sequence comes from Nidula microcarpa, assembly GCA_036937055.1. NCBI lineage: Eukaryota > Fungi > Basidiomycota > Agaricomycetes > Agaricales > Nidulariaceae > Nidula > Nidula microcarpa. Next base: position 5,426 of record JASFDD010000699.1, on the reverse strand, counting down.
ATATTTAAGACTCACCATCCATCTCATCAGCAACACGTTTGGCTACTGACATCGCAGCCACCCTTCTTGGCTGCGTACATGCTACCATCTTGCCCTTTGTGTGGGGCAGATCAGAGTATGCGACAAACTGAGGTATTCTATCAAATCGGTCGGCAAGTATTCGTAAGATAGGGAGCTGTAGTGACGTACTGAGTGGTCTTCCCCGAGCCGGTCTCTCCCACCATGATGATTACCTGGTTTTCGCTGAACTACAGCAACGCATCGAATGAGCTTACGTATCCCGGGTTCAGAGAGGAAGGCGTGACGACGAGGAGGGTATGCCCATGCCTAGATAGCAGAACTTAAACCCTCCTCAATCGAAGAGCGCACCGCACGACGTACCATTTTGAAGAAATCATCCATCTGCGCATATACAGGCAGTTTCTTTCGTGCCTCCAAGATCTTCTTGTACTGGGCTGAGTGTGGTTGTTTTGTGAAGGGATTGACATCATGTTCCTAAATTCTGGTTTCAGAAAACGGCAAATAGCAAAGTGTAACGGGTTTCGTACCAAGGCCTTCCTCGCCTGCGTGCCGGTGACCTTTCGAGGCATAAATCCGAAGAGAGGCTCCTTTTCTGCAGCATTCGAGCCTGAAGGCCCTGCGCCTCGTTGTGATGGCTTGAGGTAGGCGAGATATGGATTGTCCATGGGGGAAAGAGGAGGTGTGTTTGTCGCAGCTGTTGCTTGACTCGGTGCAATCAAAAAGTGTCCAAAATATCCGGGGTCCTAGTAGCGGTGCCACGTGCGCGGTGCACGGTCTATTCTGGGTAACCCTTACTATCTCGGGAATTCCTACATTCACGTTAAGACTAGAGCCTCGTCTCCTCGTCTCTTATATTTCTTGCCTGAAACCTACATATCCCTTCGCTGGACAATGTCTTCAGCCCCCATTATCTCATTCAACGTCAACGAACGCGTACTCTGCTATCACGGACCACTAATCTACGAGGCCAAAGTTCTCAAGACAAAAACGTTCGATGAAACCGACACTGTCACAGGCCAGACGGGTCCCCATTATTTCGTCCACTACAAAGGCTGGAAACAGACGTGAGTCCATTGGAGCACCGGCTTCCAGCTGTCCATATAGTCATGGACTCTAAATCTCATGCTAATCATCGCTTCCAGATGGGACGAATGGGTTCCTGCCGCCCGCCTTCTCAAACTGAACGAGGAGAACCAGCAGAAACAAAGGGAGTTACTGCAGAATAACTTCGCCAGCACGCATGCATCCACGTCGAAAGTGCACGGAAAGAGTGCAGCCGGTGCCTCTGCGCGTGAAGGCGCGACAGCAAGTACGCGCGCCGGCACTAGGAAGGAGGGCACCAGAGGAACGAAGAGAGGCCGGGAAGAGGTACCTCCACTTTTCTTCTTAGGTTCACCCTCCATTCTGATGCCTTCCTGGTAGGATGAGAGCGCCAAGAAACCGGACATGAAGCTTAACATTCCCGAGATACTCAAAGTGATATTAGTTGATGACTGGGAAGCAGTGACGAAAAACAATCAGGCACGCGTTTCTCCTAGGCCTACTGCCTTTATTGTCATCTACGTACTTATCAACCCACGTTCCTCAGCTCGTGACTCTGCCTCGCAAACCGTCAGTCGAAGAAATCCTAAAAGAATTCCAAGACTATGTTTCGCAGACAAAACCACCCCAGTAATTTGCCAGCCTTTTCCTCCTCGCCAGTTACTCACGCCATATCTTCATCCCTTCGTAACTGTCTAGCCTGCGTGACCCCGCCCTCGTCGTTCCCACCATCGTCTCCGGCCTTCAAACCTACTTCGACCGTTCCCTCGGCGCAAATCTTCTCTACCGCTTCGAGCGACCTCAGTACGCAGGCACACGAAAGATGTACATCACAGGTCCCAGGGTTGTCGTCGGCCAGGAGAAGGAGATGAGCGCCGTGTACGGCGCGGAGCATTTGTTGAGGATGATCGGTGGGTCATTTGCTGTGAGGGTTATAGCCTAGACTGATTACTTGTGTTTGCGGGGAACAGTCAGTCTTCCTCAGATGGTATCCACTTCTTCCCTAGACCCGGATTCGGTCGCACTGGTCCGTGATTATGTAAATGAACTTCTGATGTATGCCTTCCCTTTTTACTTCACAGACATAACCACTAATACCATGCCCTTCCCTAGATATATGGTCAAAGAACGCGACCGAATATTTCAATCTGAGTATGAGAACGCCAGTCTCCAGTACCAGAATGTCTCTCGCTCGTGATAATTATGTTTTTGTGGTGCTGTCACTCTTTTTTTCTCCTTTCTGTGCTTATATGTTTATATGTTTTGCAATTCTACCCATGTGTCCATAAGCATTCTGCTTTTTGGTAACTAGCAGCTACCCATGCGTTGCATGGCAAATAAATTTGATATAAATACTTTGGGAGGAAACCATCCTTGAGTAAGGCCAGTAGAGGATTGATTAATAAATCTTATAGGGTAAGTAGTCAGACCATTGTCTCACAATTTAATATGCATGCCTTGAGTGTTCAAAGTGATCCCAGCTTTTGCATTGAGTGGGAATTGAATGCAGGATCTCATGAGACATAATGTTGGAATATCAGTACAAATGATTCCATCCTCCTTCCATGCTTTCTATATTTAGTACTATGCATCTCACCTCACTATTTAGCCACCACTATGCAGATTTCATGCTTAGCTGTTTCATATGTTGCTGCCTTGTTAGTTTTACTATGTAGTCTTTGGCTTGAGAATTTATCTACCTATGTACTTAAGGACTGTCATATACTGAAACCCAGACCACAACTTCTGACACATTTCTGATCCTCTCTCACCCTTTTCCAACATTTCCAATAACCATGATACCCTGTTTCCTATTCACCTCAATGCCATCTCCATGCTCAACAATACCTTGATTCCTATCAGAACAATATCTCTTTTATGTACCTTTCTGATATCCCTTCCAACTCTGAGATATGACTTCTGATACTTATCATGATACCCTGCTCTATTATGACTTTGTCACTACTAGTTACCTTTCCCCAATTAGTTATACAATTAACTATCCATGTATTTAAGTAGCTAGTTTCCATTCTGTATCTGCAATCCAAATATCAACTAAGATCAACCTAGTCTCTTTATTAAGTCTTTCTACACACACTTTGCCCACATGTTTTTCTTTCTACAATGAGACCTTGGTTGATGTGGACCATTGCTACACATACCATATCCAAGTCTGTATTGCTGTGAGAATTAAGTTACCTAAGATAAGCATAATATACAAACTGAGGCACAAGCTTTATACATGGCACACTATAGGCTGTATGAATCAAGCTTTGGCAGCCTGAGTATCTTTTATCTGTTTTAACTCTGTCATTGGTATTTGCATATCTATTTGAATTAACAGGACACATTTGAAAATGGCCATTTACTATGTAAAAATGAGAAAGGTGTTGAATATTGAAACTCAGAGTTTTAGATGTTAATAGATTTGAAAAGGAAATAATTGGCTCAAGCAATGTGGGCAGGTCACTGAATAGATGGATAACTGAAGTATATATATGCTCACAATGCATATGCCATTATTGCATAATTTTTACTTTATATAGCATTTAGGCTAATGCCACCTTAGTATGCAGAGACCAATGCATATTGCATAATGTGTGAACAAGTTTTAAAGGATATGCTAGTGGTATTATGCATTATGAGCATTGTCTGAGCCTAGATATAAAACAATTATTAGAGTCTGGCTGAAATTTAACATTCTTGAACTCCATTGAACTCTATTAGACTGAAGAGTAAACTTAATTGTATAATATAAAATTAAGGAACATCACATGTTGTGACTGGTTAATGTCAGTGTGGGAAATTTTCTAAAAATAGAATTTAATCAGGGATAATCATATCAAATTTCAGAAAATGTAAAAGTTGTATTATAACTGGTATTTTTGTCAATGTCAGACACACAAACAATACACCTAATGATGCAGTATTGAGGTTGTTGAATCACTCAAAGAAAGGAGAGGATAGAGGAGTAAGGGTGAGCACTGTATTGCTAGTGGAGATACAACCAGCTCAAGACTGGGGTTCTGAGTACAAACAATGTAACTAAATACTACCTAACTCATGTACTATGCATGTACTACTCATGGCTGTGCATGTAAGTAATGTGTCATGTACATGTGTATTGTGCATGTAAGTAATGATCGATCATAAAAAGAAGAAAGCCTTGTGTTGTCCTCATGGGTGCAGTTGCTTCATGGTATCCATGCAGTGTTCATGTGTTATCCTCAAGATTAGATGATCCTGTGATAAGTCCAAAAGACAAGATAATGATAATTGCCAAAAGAAAAGGTGAATTCATGACAGTTAAGACCTGAACATGGCCAGACAGGAAAAGCAATATAGCCAAGGTGTGAGTCCAATGATACTCAGAGAGATGCCCTGAGAGATGCTAGACAATGTAGGACATTGGCTTCAGCTTATGTGCTGTGCTGGACAAGAGGTTGAGAGAGTATAGAGTGAGTATCAAGCCAGGAAGTGGATTGACAATACAATTAACAAACTGAAAAACTATAATTTGAATACTACAACTTATATACTATTTCTAGAGATAAGTTATCTGGTACTAAGTCTAATATAGATATAGGGAGCATATGGATGTAGAGGTCAGATTGTGTCTACAGCATGGAGAGAGAGTCAGATGAACAGAGAATTGTATTGAGACTGAGACAGATAACTGGAAAGCATTGTGGACACAAGAGATAAGGACTTGAAAGAAACTAGTATAAAATGAAGACTCAATGCAGAATATCTGAAACACATAATTGGCTGTGATATGGCTGACATGGCCAAAATTTGGCCATGAGGACTTAGGATTATGACAAGTTGGTGTGTGACAAGATGGTGACAAGTGATGGCTGGAATAGGATATGGCAATTTTAACTTAATAAGTGATTTAATTCTTTATTCATGAGGACAGGAAATTAGAATAATTAAATAATAATAATAAATTAGGTAAAATTAGGCAAAATCAGAAGAAAATAAATTAGAATAATTAAAATAAAAATTTAATACTTGACTGAAATTTTAACATGATGTAACTTGATAAGGGATTTAATTTCTTATTTATTAGTGTGAAAAAAGTTTTAAAAATAAAAAATTTACTAAATCATAGCTTCTACTTAGCCAAACTTGTATGTGGCAAAATCATACTTTCAAACACATTCCTGTTGAGAAAAATACAAAATATTTTTTAAATTTTGATTTTTTTCTAATAAAAATAAATACTATTAATTTATGTTATGTGTCAAGACCCAAACACAGCCAGATAGGAAGGATGATACAGCCGAGGTGTGAGTCTGATGATACCCAAAGATATGCTAGACAATGTAGGACGTTGGCTTCAGCTTATGTGCTGCGCCTCC
>JASFDD010000698.1:0-10793 GCA_036937055.1 Nidula microcarpa | reverse complement strand
CATTTTGCCATCCTGAGTTCAAATCTGAAATCAGATTGATAAAAAAATCACTTTTGACCGAGATACCCAATTTGTTGGCGTTGCTTGTCCGCGACTGTATGACGAGACAGTTCGGATCTGGGATGTGGAGATGGGGGAATCGCTGGGACGACCGCCCGAAGGACACACAAATGGGGTCTTGTCTGTCGCATTCTCGCCTAATGGCAAGCGCGTGGTCTCCAGCTCGTATGATGAGACAGTTCGGATATGGGATGCGGAGAAGGTGGAATCACTGGGACGGCCGCTCGAAGGACATACAGATGGGGTTTTGTCTGTCGCATTCTCGCCTGACGGCAGGCGCGTGGTCTCTGGCTCGGATGACAAGATGGTTCGGATCTGGAATGCGGAGACGGGGGGATCACTGGAATGGCCACTCGAAGGACACACAGATGGAGTCTTGTCTGTCCCATTCTCGCCTGACGGCAGGCGCGTGGTCTCTGGCTCGGATGACAGGACAGTCCGGATCTGGGATGCAGGGACGGGGGAATTGCTTGGACGGCCACTTGAAGGAAACACAGATGGGGTCTCGTCTGTCACATTCTCGCCTGACGGCAAGTGCGTGGTCTCCGGCTCGTATGACGAGACAGTTTGGATCTGGGATGCAGATACGGGGGAATCGCCGCTTGGATCCATAACCCACTGAGTTTTGCTTAAACGTGAGCCTTTCGATAGCAGGATACCCCGCAATTTCCCACGGTAGATGGACTTCATTATTTCGTTATTGATCCGTCATTAAAGCATTGTAATAGTGATATCAGTAGTATAACATATCTTAAGACCATAGCTTTGACATAAATTTAAATACTATTATGGTATTCCCTTGATAAGTTCAAGAATTTGCCTATGTACAGCTGTGTGAGTACAAATATCCATTACAAGGGATTTAACTTGTGCAAGATGCTGCATATATTTTCTTTAAATTACATCTCCTCCACATAAGTATGTGTCAGGTGCGCGGCAATTGCGCGTCAGTGGCGCTTCAGTGGCGCTTCAGTGGCGTGTCAGTGGCGTGTCAGTGGCGTCATTTGCGGCAGCGCGTCAAGGATCTCAAATACAGTAAACAAAGGGAAATCACAGTTATACATTGACCGGTCAGTTGTACTAGCCTGAAAATTTGCAATATGGTGTGCATATTTGTATATAGTAATCCTAGAAAATTTAGGAGCATTTTATTATGAAATAAGGTCTCCAGAGCCCAATCATGGTGTCCAAGAGACCGGTAATACATAATTTAAACTCCGCTCAAAACACACCCTCTTTCTCCTCGTCAATTATAACACAATTACTGGATTAAAGCTCTCAAAATTTACGTCGTTCGAGTCTCCAGAAGTACAGGACTTGCAATATATAATTTATTTGGAAGGAATTCAGGGGAAAGAGGCCTAAATTCCCTCATCAAAAGTGTACAACTGACATATGCTGTACAACTGTCTAGTCAAATACTGTAACAGGTCCTGTGCAGTGCCTGGAACCGAAGATAGCCCGATTTGGAGTGTAATCATAGCTCCATTTAGATTGTGAACAGTTTTCCCATCACCATAGTTAACACTCCAAATATGGTTATTCCATATCATGTAAGTGTTCATGCCTAAGATACTGTAACATTCTTTCTGTGTTCTGCCTCAGTATTTAATACATTCTCCTCTGTTGATTTTTAAATTTACACAGAATAATTAGGTAATGCAGGATGCTAAGGCACTACAATTTTACAGCTCCCAGGTAGCTGATTAAAAAGGATATTGTATGGAGAAGAGAGTAAAAAAGGATGAAAATATTCCTGATGTGTCGCAGCTCAGGGGAAAAAATTCAAAATAGAAACAGAAGGATTCACCCTATCTTGATTTCTAATTGTTCATCTCAGAAGTGAAAGAACAGAATTTTTCCAAGTAAGACCTTTGAATCAAATATTCTTCACATAACCATTCAGTCCAGCAGCCTCTGATTTGGAACAGAAATCCTTACCTAAATTTTATCTCTAGCTCTGGGAATTATGTAGATCAATCTATCAATGTAGTTTTGCCAAACTTTGATTTCTTAAGTGAGTTAAAGAGATGTGTGACTACCCTTATCAGAGCCTCATTGGGACACTCATGTATGCTATGCTTGGGACATGTCCAGACATTGCATTTGCAGTGGGAGCCTTGAGCAAATTCAGTTCAAATCCAGGAAAAATACACTGGGACCAAGTTGTTCATGTCCTAAATTATTTAGCTGGGACCAACAATCTTGGACTTGTCTTCCATGGAAATTCTGATGAAGACAGCTCTTCACTCATCCTTGGCTACACTGACTCTGACTGGGCAGGTGACATTGACACACACCAATCCACAGGGGGTTATGTCTTCAAAATGTGTGGTGCTGCTGTTAGCTGGAGCAGTAAGCTACAGGCATCACCTGCACTGTCATCTACAGAAGCTGAATATATGGCCTGTACACATGCAGCCCAGGAAGCAATATGGCTCAGACAATTACTTGAACAGCTGGGTGTTGAACAAAAGCAACCAACTACACTGTTGGGTGACAATCAAGGAGCTCTTGCATTGGCCAAGAACCCTGGAGACCATCCATGCACCAAGCATATCCAGTTACATTACCACTTCATTTGCTTTGCAATTTCAAATGGCCAGATAAACCTAGAATATGTTCCAACTACAAAGATGGCAGCAGATGGGATGACAAAAGGACTTTCAGGTGAAAAACAAAATTACTTCATCAAACTACTTGGAATGGAATCTTGTCTGAGTGGGAGTGTTAAAAATGGACATTGTAGATAGTCATTTAGATACGTACGTACATACAGACTTATCCATTCCTTACATAATTTAAACTCTGTTACAATTTCAGACCATTAGGTGACTAGTTACCTATTGTGACACATAACACCTCAGCATCGTTCTCCCGCTACATTGTCGCTGAGGTATGTGCACCCACTTTCATTATTGGTTCACACTTTACTTATCAGTATATAGAACTTATATTTACTTTAGGTATTTAATATAGCGTCGTTCTCCTGCTACGTCGTCGCTGAGAACTTATATTTACTTTATATACCTTTATTGCTTCAGGTCAATTCAGAAGCTTAAAATTAAACACAATTAGCACACAGCGTGAATCCAGTCCGAGGATTCCCATATAGGGTGCATTGTGTCCCGGTAATTATAAGACTGAAACGCTGTTGAAGTACCTCGAGAACTACTCGAGAAGAAGGATTAGAGCATTTAAGAGATGATCCTGAACCAGCATTTATGCGTAGGATTACATACGAGATCATGGTTTTATTCTTTCTATTTACCATCGTAGACTCAACTCAGCAGTGAACACTGCGCGACGCCTTCAGGCTCCAGGGGCATGAGTCGGCTTCCGCCGGCCCGCCACCAATTGTCCCACGCTCTCTGGCGATCGAGTCCGAGTCTCCATCTCTCATATCCTCGACGCTACCTTCGACGCGTCTACTTGTCTTTGTTCTGTTCTGCCATTGTGCTCATGATGTCCTCTAGAAATACGCCACGCGCCCTCGCTACATCCATCTCCTCTAATTCTAATCCACGAGCGCCGATTCAAGACCATTGATGCATCTCGCTCCCGTCGACCTGCTGCCGCAGCCATCTAACATGCCTCCTCTCCTGCGATGGAGGTCCCTCGTAGGTTGACGCGCTTGTAATATAAACGGGCCTTTTCTTTGGGTATGGTTAGGTCCTCTCAGTATCAATCTCTTTTCTTACTCACCTTTCCTCGACATAGGCTCGACTTTGCGGCAGGTATGACTTGGGGGTCTCGGTGGTGCGTGAATTAGAGTATTGGTTGACGCGCGAGGGGTCTACACTCTTTGTAAGTAACAGCTCCTATTTATCGTTTCTTTCCCTTTATCTTCCTCCTTCTCGCCCGCTTTCTCCCTACCTTGTCCTTTCTTCTCCTTCCCTTCTTCAATTCTCTCTTTTCCATCTTCTCTAGCGGCATCTATCCTGCCGCCTGACACTAACCGTCCCTTCTTCCCCACCCACAGATCTCCCATCGAGGACCGCACGATCCCCTGCGACCCATCTCTTCTCCCACCCAGCCTCCCCCGTGCACTCGCTACTGCATCCTCAAAGTGCTTGCGAAGCGGCATCGAGCCGTCTTGGGATGGATTGTATTGACGCTCAATCTAGTGGTCTAATCATCTCACTGGCGTGGTCTTCTCCGATCTTCCCGATTCCAGATACTCCAGGCGCTCAAGCACAGCATTTTCTGGTCCCTACCGTTGAGTACGCTTGTTTCTCTTACCTTGAGCGCTGATCATTCACCCATTTATTCCAGACGATACAGTACTCTAGCTTTGATCGGGAATCGCCTTCGTCAGGAGGAGGATGGTGGATGGAAGGCTACGCCGTTGGACCTTGCGTTCGGTAAGCACTAGTGCACTTTTTCTTCTTCCTCCATCCCCTTTCCTCTGTCGTCTTCTCTTCTGCAGGCACACGCACTTCCTTCTTATCGTTTTCCTACTGATTTGTATACTAGAGATCTTTTTGCATGCACTTCACCAAACCCACCAGCATCCCAGTGAGGCTAGCGGCATCCACAGCAAGGTGAACGACACCCCGGGACAGCACAGCGCTCCCTTCACGCTCACTAATGGCGTCGAATTTCGCATGCCAAAGGCCCGCGCCACGTCATCGGTACAGGTGATGCAACTACTGGGAGCTTTGGGATGTACAGCTGGCGTCTCGCATGGTACGGCCTTTGCCTCCCCGCACAGCTGCAAGACACGAATAACCTTCTTTCTTGACGCAACACAGCCTACCATTTGCATATCCTACCCCAAGAACCCTATGTCTGCTCGATGCTCGCCTGTCATTCATTTACGTTAGCCATGTATAATTTCCCGTTACATCCACCGCGTGGTTTTCTCAGCTCTGCTGGTCGTCACGCAGCCTCATCTTCGCAGTGAATAGCCCCGGATACTTCAGCAGCATATAGGAGGCGATTATTTGCTTAGAGATTGATCTGTCTGTTTCCTGTGTAAGTGCCTCGTCTTTCGTACCGGTTCGCATCCCTTCCTCCTCTCCTAATCCTCTTCTCCTTGCTTTCTGTTTTTCGTGTTCCTTTCTCCTCTATTCTTAGTCTTTCACCACTACTCCCCTCTACGCCTCCAACACTTGAACTAATGTTCGCCTCCCCGTAGCTATCCGCAACGACAATGGCAACTCCACCCCCATCATCTCACTAATGGCCACTTTCTCTGGCAACTGAGTGCATCCGGAGCTGAAGTGTCTTTGTCCCTTCTATGATCTCTACTTATTCCTTTGGTGACCATCGAATGTCCTTGTTCCCGTTAGGCGGTCGCCTGTTTGCTCATTCGGAATTCCCGGAAGTGCTCCCCACCCGTCCGTTCCTGTCCCATATGTATGCCCGTACAGCAGTTTCTCGTATTACATTTGTTTTTCACTGACGAGTGTTTTATCGATATCCTAGAGTCAGTAGGAACGCTTCGTTCGCTGCGAGATTGATGGGTCGCTTTTCGCCTAAGTTGATTGCGCGCCCTCGTTTCGACGCGTCGAGGCTCCTGTAGCGCTGAGGCAGGATGCTAATAAACTGATGGATGCTCGATTGCGCTGGCAGGAGCACTCTTCCTACAATCGAGGCTTCTCCAGAATCGATATGATATACATATACGCGTGTAGTGCGATGATCAATTTATTGCGAATGGATGTAATGTTGGTAACTAACATAAGAGTCTTGCATGTACATCGAGCGCCTGGCTGAGTGATTGAAGCTGCATCTAACAGTGACTGAGCTGCTGAGGAAGCAACCAGTCGCCAGTGCCAATCATACGGTGCTTACTTGCTCGGTGCTTGGCAGGCGGTAGAAGATGATGCATGATTGGCAGATGAAGAATGGCTACAGCTTCGTCATGATCCCCTTGATACTTAAACCGACTTGTATCTGGCCTGAAACCTTTCTGCTCCTCCATTCTTACAAGCAACATTTTTGAAATCCTTTATAGTGGAACCTTCAACATGTCACACATTTTCCAGGATGCTCAGAACTTCGTAGTGAATGGTGGCACCTTTAACTCTGTTGGCGGCAATCAGGTGAGAAATAATTTTCTTTACATGTCTGCAGCGACTGTGAGGTGAAATTTAATGGCTATCGGCAGATTAACAACTATGGAATGCACAGCCATTTTCACAATGCGAACTCGGGGAATCGGAATGTGGACAACTCAGAGGGAAGCCCAGTCCCAAAGCTCATACTCAAGCCCAAGTCTAGCGCATTGTTCACTGGACAAGAAACTTACCTCCAGGCTCTGCAGGATCATTTCTGTCCCAGCGACAGTGGTGATGCAGGAACTAGAAAGTACTTTCTTCTGTATGGCATGGGAGGAATCGGTAAAACTCAGATTTGCTTGAAATTTACGGAGAACATGTCAAAACAGTGAGTATTCCATAATGCTGAAATTATGTATTATCTATTAAGCATCTTGTGCAGTTTCTCTCATGTCTTCTGGATAGATGCTTCTAGCGAGGAAACAATTATACAGAGTCTGAGGAGCATTTCTGCCATTCCAGAGGCCAAGTCATCTCAAGTGGAAGCCACTTCCGATGCTGCGCTCTTGTGGATCTCAAATCTCAAAGAAAAGTGGCTCATGGTCTTTGATAATGCTGATGGTTCTCCTGAAGTGGTAGAAAAATTTCTTCCACTAGGAGATGGAGGACATATTCTGGTTACTAGTCGGAACAAGGCTCTAGGACAAATTACCTCTTTTGAGAATACTGTGGAAGTGCAGGAAATGAACACTGCCACAGCTGTTGCTCTGCTTTTAAAATGCAGTAATCTGGACACATCCTCTGGACAATATCAGAAAGAAGCCTCTGCTATTGTTGCTGAATTATACTGTCTCCCTCTTGCTGTTAGCCAAGCTGGCGCCTTCATCCTAGCAGGACTGTGTAACATTCACAGGTATCTGCAAAGGTACAAGAGGAAGAGGAATGAGCTCATGTCACATAGTTCTTTTAAGGGAGCTTCAAGATACAAAAGGACAGTCTACGGGACTTGGGAGCTATCATACCAGCAAATCAAAGCTCAATGTGTGAAATCTCCAGGATCACCTGAGTCTCAAGCTGCTCAGAGTGCTATCAATATTCTGGAGATATGTGCCTGTGTACATCATCAAAACATTTCTGAAGAGATATTTTCCCGAGCTGCAGAGGTAGCAGTCAAGATTGATGTTGAACGTAAAATGAGACAAGGGCTGCCACTGGCTATTACTGCACTTGACTGCACTCTTCTACAAGTAGATGATGATGGACACTGGGATGAGCATCTCTTTTATGAAGGAATTCAGGTCTTGCTTTCATTCTCTCTGATTAAGCAAAGCACATCTGCCAGTATTTTCTCTATCCACCCCCTGGTGCATGCATGGAGTAGAGACCACATAGAACCAGCTAAGAGAGCCTTAAATTATAATGCAGCAACTGCACTGTTGTCAACTTCAGTGCCATGGGAATTGGCAAGCAATGACTATACATTTCGTCAACTTCTTTTCATACATATTCAAGCTAGTTTGGAGTATGCTGCCCAGGTTGGAATCACAAAAAGCTACCAGGATGATGAATATGACAACTTTGCATTAGTATTTTGGGAAAATGGAGACTGGAATAAGGCACTTCATTGGCAGACAGAGGTATTGGAGACAAGAGAGAGGTTGCTTGGGGAAGAAGATCCAGCCACCCTGAAGAGCATGTACAATCTAGCTTGGACATACTTAAAGCAAGGGAGGTGGAAGGAGGCTGAGAAGCTGGCAATTCAAGCCTTAGAGATAAGGAAGAGAGTTCTTGGGGCAGAACATCCAGATACACTGACAAGCATGTGGAGTGCAGCATCAATCTACCAAAATCAAGGGAAGTTGAAGGAGGCTGAGGAATTGGATATTCAAGTCTTGGAGATAAGACAGAGGGTGCTTGGGGCAGAACATTCAGAGACACTGACAAGCATGATCAATCTGGCAGTAACATATAGAAAGCAGGGGAGGTGGAAGGAGGCTGAGGAGCTTGGGATTCAAATCTTCAAGATAATGAAGAGGGTGCTTGGTGCAGAGCATCCAGACACACTAAGGGTCATGAGCAATCTGGCATTAACATACATATATCAAGGGAGGTGGAAGGAAGCTGAGGATCTGGGGATTCAAGTCTTGAAGACAACAAAGAGGGTGCTTGGGGCAGAGCATCCAAATACCCTGATAAGCATGAGCAATCTGGCATTAACATACAGGAAGCAGGGGAGGTTGAAGGAGGCTGAGGAGCTGGGGATTCAATCCTTAGAGATAAAAAAGAAGGTGTTTGGGGCAGAGCATCCAGAGACACTGATGGTCATGGGCAATCTGGCAGTAACATACTGGAAGCAGGGGAGGTGGAAGGAGGGTGAGGAGCTGGGGATTCAAGTCTTAGAGACAAAAAAGAAGGTGTTTGGGGCAGAGCATCCAGAGACACTGGTAGCCATGAGCAATCTAGCATGTGCATGGAAGGATCTAGGTCAACATGAAGAGGCAGTAGAGTTGATGAAGCTGGCTTTAGATGCAAAGCAAAAAACATTAGGAAATGATCATCCTTCTGCACTTCGTTCTCTTAACCATCTCAACCAATGGACTGTGGAGAAGTAAACATTATCTAGTTTATTTTCATTCATTGCAGTTATTTGACATTTGTTTAGGACTTCATTTTATGTCTCCTGTCAATGTTGCCTGGTGAGTAGTTACCAACAACATGTCGCATGAAGAAAACAAGTGCAAAGATTCACTTGTACTTTTAGTTGTAATTGTTGTGAATAACACTGATGGTATGTATAGTAGTACTTCAGTTTGTTAATTAGATTGTCTTCAACATCTCTACTAGTCTATAACTAGTGAACAACTACCTCTAAATCATCCTCATTCATCTCTACTTGTATTATCCTTCTTGTTGTTGTACTATGTGCTCAACAAGATCTCCAGTCTCTAGAGATCCCTCCTGACCAACCTTTCAGTCAGGAAGTTGAGTATTGATCCCCTGTTACATCCATGATCTTTTCCGACATCTTCCGACACTCTCTGATATGACTTCCTGACATTTTCGCCTGTCTCCATTCATCGCTAAACACCAAACTGTTGTTTTTATTATTTGATGCTCATGATACAATTACCGTTTCTAAGTACACTTCCGCTCAGTTATGCTTCCGCTCTCGTCTCCGCTACTTTTATTATGTGTCAAGGACTTTTATTATTCCTCGTATCCATAGTATTGCTACTTCCGTTTTTATGATTACAATTAGCATTACTTGTATTTAAGTAGTTCACCTCTGTACTCTAGTCCTCAATTTGAATATCCACTATGATCACCCCAAGTCTTTTGAATTCACTTCCGACTCTCCGACCCCTTCTGACCTGTCTTCTAGTTGACTTACCTTGACTAGTCTTATCTTGCCCTTGACACTAGACTTGACTCTAGTTGTCAATATATTGTTCACCTCCGATACATTTCTGACACTGGTAATTATCTTCTGCCATGTGGACCACTCACTTAAGTTAGAACCCACGAGAACTGGAAGGGCACAGCACATAAGCTGAAGCTAACAGTTCTTATCTTTTGCGTTACAGTCGGAAATTCTTCCAACTATACTTCTGACATTTTTCCGATGTAGCGCTATCATTACCTACAAACTCTAGTCCCTAGTCTCCCTGTGGAATCGAGATCTGACATCCCCACTATACCTGATTCTGAGCAGCAGAGATCATTTCCTGGAGCTCCCAGTGGAGCTCATCTAAATCAACCATGAAATGTAGAGATGAGAGAGGATGATTTAGAAGTAGCTTGTTACAACTCGCACTTTAGCTTGGTAATATAATTTGGGCATTGTGGTTGTGATTCTGGTATTGGCATTCATTCCAGTCCTGAATTTTAACAACATAGAGAGAAGAGAGAGAGAAGAGAGAGAGAATATGCTTTCAAGTGCTTTGATGGGGCCATGGCAAAAGCTGTTTTTGACTGTGCTGCTGAGGATGCTGAGATGCATGCATGATACATGTTGAAGCCATGTAATTTCACAACTAGCCTCACAAACCATGTTAACTGGGAAGCCGTCATATTTATGCACACTTCAAGGATTAAAATTGCCCTGGGCTCACCTTGCACCCTTTACCATGAATTCAAGCAGAAACTAGGATATAAGGCAGCAGGTTTGGAGTATTCAGATATTGACCCATGTACACCCTCGATTCAGCCTTGGTGCTCACACTGAGATCCAACCTCAATGACAGCTGACCGGCACCAATGTTGGATGTCCTGCTGGCTGTGCATCCTCAATCAGGCTGACTCTTGCATACTTTCTCTTCTGGTTTATTAGAACAGCAGCAGATGTAATGCTACTGCACCTCTCATTGGTTTTTGTACCTACTGGCAACCTACCTACCAGCACTGTACTCAGGCCACTTTACCTCACTTCATTGGTCAATTCAGCAACCCAATGTGTATGAGTTGATTTACTAGGCATATCAACACCTACAGGAAATAGGGGATGGAGGGACAAGCAAAGCATGCTGCTATCTTTATTTATCAGTCAAGGAGCAGAGTTTCATCCCAGCCAGACAGCCAAATGGTGTCATCTTCTATTTTTGAATCCATTTTTCACTCATTTTTGAGGATTTCCTGACCTGGAGGTTCTGGGAGCCGTTTTTCGGTCATTTTTGATTTGATTTTTTATTCATTTTTACTGCCAATATTTTGAAGTTGGCGGTAAAAACA
>JASFDD010000697.1:0-10803 GCA_036937055.1 Nidula microcarpa | reverse complement strand
AGCTCATATCTCCTTCAGAACTTCGCAGAAAAATACGATTCTGCTAGTTTTAGGATCTCCTTAACTGTATCTACGTCTTCCAAAAATATCAAGTCCTGATAAAAATTTCCTGAAAAATCTTCCTCCTCCTGGATCCCTTAATCTGACAATTCCAGAGGGAGGTGTCATCGAAATGTTCTGAAATGTTGTACATGATATACTGGATAATGTTACTCTAAATCATACTGGAAGAATTTTTCCAGAAAGATGTTCTTGTGGGCAAACACCATATCATGGTTACTTTTGACAAGCACAAGTATGAAGGTATGTCTCTGACTGCTATCTTCTGGAACACTGTATCTAGTTCGTGGTTTAACCCTTATCACCCTGGACAATGCTACTACAATTACAAATTACAGTATGTTACGCCAGTGTAAGGTTGTATTGCAGTGGAATCTTACTAATGTTGACTGGAAACGGTGAATAATTATGATCCGGTTTGTGGAACCTTCTCCTGCATTTTTCGAATACTGTTTCTCAGATCTTTGTTCAGGCGTCTCTTAACTCAAATCACTGGGTTAGTTCGTGTTCGATAAAGGCAGTCGTTGACGAAAATACGAAAGTTCTCAACACTAATAACCTGTTTGTCGTCGATGTAGGTTTCCTCGTTGTATCTTAGTACCGATATACCCTGGATCCTAATTTCATTATTTTAGGCTTCAATTTTAAGGCTATTGACTCCCTATCTTAATATTTGCTTCAACATTCATGCATAGATACTTGCTCGCTTCATAGATTCCTTCGTTGTCTATGGGAAATCCACAAGGAGCAATTATGTCGATGGCGGAACAGGCAGCGTTCAAGATTCTAAAGTTAGCTGGAGGTCCATGAAGCTCGAGTGTAAGAATATGGATAAACGGGATTTGTTGTAGTAGTAGGCGCTTTTTATTAGTTTTTCCAAGTTCCCGCTGTATAATGCTTGTGTTGCATATCTATTTATACTTCCATACTGAAGGGCCCCCCTGTGAGGATCCGGAAGAGTGTTTCAAATAGGTTTACAGAATCATTTATAAAGCTGATTTTTAATCCGATACTTTAAGCTTAAATCCGGACGAGTCCGGGTTGTAAACCTTCCTCGCACCTGAATATTAAAATATGGAAGCGGTTGAGGTAGATATATTGCGTTTCGGATTAAAACATTTCTACTGTAGTATCGTCTCAAGCTTCCGTTCACCCTTGACGCGGACAATGACACCATATAGTAAACTATAAGCAATCAATGTCGCCTTAAGGAAATCTGGAAGGGGCACCCGAGGTTGATGCAGCTCTTCAGAAGTTAGGAGAAATGAAATTGCCATGTTTTGTATTATGAGCACTCTGAAGGGAATAAAGATGAAGCAAAGAAGACAATAAAATCTGCCGGTTTGGCTTATGTACGCTGGAGCCGCTCGATAAAATGTCGAACATGGAGGCATCTACATGAACTAGCGCTATACGAGCTCGTTACTCGAAGCCTTAGATTGCATGAGCGAAGCGCGATGCACGTCTACACAACTCACGTGCCAGTGTGCCAGTGTATCTGGCAGGCACGTGACCGCGTAGCATAGACACACCTACTTTGTTGTAGACTACATCCATCCTACTGGGACTATCTCGAGCAGTGCGATACGCTCTGGACCACTCTACCCTGATCCACCGGGAGAAATATAAGGTCGTTGTTCAATCATGCTCAAGTCGGAATCGGGAGTCGGGCTTCATCTGGAAAATGCATATTGCCGACATAGCGCTATGTAGGCCCGTAATGATCGACAGTCGGCTATACAACCTTGAATTACCTAGAGCTATATAATAGCCCTATGGTACCATACTCACGCACTGTTGCCAGCGGATCTATGGTGCTGGTCAGCGCTAGTAGCCTCTTCAGCACCTGGCGGTCCCAGTGTCAGCACCATGCACTGTGGCAGCGGGGACATCTTGTCCAGCTGCTGCTCGTATTCGACACCTTGCCCTTCTACGGGCGACATAATTTCATTCGGAATCGCGTCGCGTCCCACGCACTCGCCATGTCCACGTCCTCAGCAACAGTATCACTCGGGTCCCTGCGTGGTGCCGACGTGCGCTCCCGTACGTACTCCACTACACCAACAGCATACACATCCAGCAGCGTTCTCCATGCCCGTACCAGCCTTGCTCCAGATAACGCCCCCGAAAGGCTCGATCTGCTTGATACCACTGCCTGCCACTCCCTCAAACGGCTGCCACTCAAGCACCGCCACCACGCGGTAGCAACAATGTATACGGCGGTGCTCTGGAGTGCTCGATAGGACATCCTTTCGCAGGTTGATGCTGCTTGCCCAGACAGCTGCTATCTTCAGTGCCCAGCGCAAGCACCAGTCCCACCCGGATACTTGCCACTTCAACAACCTGTCCCCGAGGGCCTGAGCGGATCGATCCCAATAGTACGCTCCATGATGCCGACGAGCAACCACCACTCAGTACCAGATTCCAACGGGCCGATTCTACTTGGCCTGGCCTGCTGCGGAGAATGTTCGGTCTGATCTCCGCTTCCTCGCCCTCCCAGAACCAACATCCAGCGAGAGTTCTAGAGATACATTCGTCAGGTGTCGATCTTGATCGTACGAACACCCGCGATGGTCTCGAGCACCAGCACCAATCGTTCCAAGACCGGTACCGCGCGGACCCTGCTCATGCCCGAGAGCAGACCCATCTCATTCAGCACCGGCATCCAGTGAGCACTTGAAGTCCCATATTCCCCAGCATGATCACAACCAGGGCCCTCGGTCACGCTGCTCGTCCTCGATACGGTGTGCCTCTGCGGATCGACCAAATGGCCGTTCCGCCTCGCGCTACGGATGGCCGCCATGCTCCAGCACCTCCGAACCACAGCCAGCGGGAACCTCACGCCTGCAACTATGTCGTTCCTCATCAGATCGAGTTCGTTCCGCGGCGCCGAGCCCGCTGTGCACTCGATCCACAGATTACAGCACCAGCCACGTCCTGCTGGATCGCGCACCCCCACGTTTACTCCCGCCGCTACCCATCTTGTCCTCCGAAGCCCTTTATTGAATCACGCCAGCGCCCGTTTACGCCCACGAATGACTGAATTCGCCCTGATCAATGCAATCCGCGCATAAGGAGATGGCGTCACCCCAGGCGGAGAGGGAATGCTTCCGAGTGAGACTAGAGAATCATTGAACATCGAACACACCCATAAACAAGAGAAAAAAACACATACCAACTAGACACCCGAGTCACTCTCGCTCTTCAAGGACCGCAATGACACTGGAGCAAGAGCCACGGCCAAGCCATCTTGATAACCGGGCCGGAACAGAACATCTTCTCCTCTTGTTAGGCCGCGGACATGGACCAATTAACCTTTGTCGAGAGCGACGAGTGTTAAGCGCGTATATGAGAGGAAAACAGGAACAGGGTAGCTTACCTGTTCGACTTAAGATAGTGTAGGGAGCTGACTGGACGTTTACTTGTCGAGAAGTTGGTCGTGACTCCAAGCAGTACTCAGGAATTTCAACACGATTTGCATGTCACGATGCCGGCGTTCTGGACCAGAGCTTAGAGCATGATGTGGCGTATATTGAGCTCTCAGCAGTTTAACGGGTCTTCCTTTCCCACTAACGATTTCTCATTCGATTTAGACTTTGATGGCTGCGCTACGATCCCGCTAATATCTCGCTCAGGATCATCGACATGGTACCTTGGGGAAGCAGGAGGTTTTCACCCTGCAAAAGTACGACACGGTAGTAAAGGATGATACTGGGTGGAAAGAGCACGATACACATCGAGGAACTTGTGGCGAATGAGCGGCGAGGTCTCGAGCATGAGGCTCCATACACGACAAGGGCGGGAACTGGCACCAACATCGCATTACCCTAGTTATACAGATTAACCCTCAGGCCAAGCAAGATCAAGGTAGAGAAAGAACATACCAAGGACCAGAACCGGAAACCGTAGTCATTGGCCTCATGCTATCTTCAGCTCGCATTATAGATACGGAATCGCGACGTGAGTTACAAACCGACTTGTCAGGGACTACCGGGAATTCGGGCATCAGCAAGTACGAATGGGAAGAAAGGTACGAGAGGTAGCGTACCGTTTTCAACGCATATGAGAGCGCCGCGTGTATCTAGACCTTGGACTGCTCCTAGAATGACGGAGGAAAAGGCAAGGAACGCGATGCGTTGTGGCACGATGGGCATATCACACAGTATGCGTCAGAACCGGGGTCGTGAGGCGCGGTGCACAATGCTAGGAGCTGAGAACGGAGAGCATGATAGGACCGGGTCTGCGCTATTACGCGTGGTGGTGAAGGCGGAGCGGGCGCGACGGGACCACACGGGTACCAGTACGTGGCACCAAGGTCTAGCATCTCGCTCGTTTGTCTTCCACCACCGTAGCTTTCACAATGGAGGCATTATCCGAACTTGCAGCTATGGAAGGACTCTTTTGCGGAGCTCAATACTGGAGAAGGATGCCAACGTGACTCGGAACATGCAGAGAAGGGGAAGCGCAAGTAGTGGTCGGTACACCGAAATCTTGTGGCGGAGTTTCAATGCCGAGGATTGAACCGTCGGGCCATAGATGCCGACGCACGTCTCCTCTCCTCATTGTTGTCCTCCTCCTCATGGTTTTCCTCCTTCTTTCCTTTCAAGGTCATGTTCATTTCTGCAAAATTTACCCGTGTTCACGCTATCATAAGAAATCGTATTCCATTTCCATCCTACACAATCCCTGAAATATCAACTTCAGGTGACCAACGACCCGTCATCCGTACGTCCTAGGCGCGACTGGTCCTCAAGGTTGCAATTCTCTTGGGCTGGGCATCTCCGCGTCTCCCATGTAGAAACTCAACCACCCCCCATTCCTGTTTCCGGCGACACCGCTGCTGCCTTCTCCGGAGTCCGAAAGGCAGCAGGTCAAATCGCCTTCAAGTTCCTACAGGCTATGCCCCGAGTGTGTTGGGGAAGAAGAGTGTCTGACTCTCTCCTGGAGAGCAAGAACGAGATATTTTTGCGGAGTCATGAGATGAAAGCGCGTCCGGGTTTGATGGATTAGATGCCGCCAGAGGTCGGTTCATTGACGGATGGCGACCTGAGCTTCGAGAATCCAACTCCCTGCCTCCTGGAGGGCCTCAGTCTCCTTTGAAATATCTCCTTATTCTAGAGAAATCGGATGTGAAGATCCTTATGAGGGAGGTCCTTGGGTACAAGGAGAATATCGTACCGATTATCGCTCATGCCCGATGATCACACCTGTGGAGTCAGGGTAACTAGTGACTGGTGAGTCTTGCGCACCTGGGCGGAACGATGCTATACTGAAACCAGGTTTCGTACGAATAAGTAGATAGGTCATACCACCCCAAGCATCCAGAGTTCACATGGCGAAGCCCCTAATTCCCTCAGCTACCTGGAGGCACAACTGTTCTTTTGACTGGCCAACATTCGTCAATTTGGTAGTCTCTAGGTTCGTCCACTATCAGCCTAGCGACTTCACTGTACCAAATCCATGTTGTAAATGTGCTAGATACTCCGGGATCGGAATACGAACAGTTTGTTTGATGCGAGTGGGGACTAATGAGTCCGACGGGGTGCGAACCTGTAGGTAGAACACAAATAAGCTAGCCTATAAGAATAAATCGAATAAGCTTGAAGCGCTAGCAAGGGGGCTGAGGGCGAATGTGGCAGACAGTGGTCTGAGACGATGCCGAGGAAGAGACAGGGATGACGATGAGGAACGAGTGCGTAACCGCTCGTGGGTTGGTGAAGGCGATGGTGCTGAGTGGGATTGCAGGTCGACGATGACGAGCAATGAGGATGGGAGTGGTTAGCGAAGTCGATACGGTTCCCGAGAGGCTGAGGGAAGTGAGTTCAAGTTTGGAGTAAATCCGGGTCTGATTAACTGCCTCACTAGCTACAAACATCCGATTTTTTATAGCTATCTAGTAGGAAATTTTATAGGGTGAGGAAAATTGTAAGGAAAATTTGGATAGGTCTGCCGGTGGCAGGCCGAGGGGAAATAGATAAAGAGATGCTAAGAAAAGGGAGGCGTAATGTTTTAACGAGAAAAGGGAGAGGAGGCAGAGTGCGGAAGCAGGTCCAAGGCTTTACCTATTTTTAAATGGGGATTGCTGCTCGATCGAGGATGGTTCGCCGCTTGATCGAGGATCAGCTTGTCTTGGCGAGATCGCCAGTGGAGGTGCTAAATCGAGCGGGGTAATCTGTGTTCCATGAGCTTGTGTCATCGCGCACGTTTGTCAGTGTTGGCTGGCTGTTACAGAGGGCTCTTCCTGCGGAATCGGGATGCAGGCAGACTGGGCCCTCTACAATGTACCTATATATATATCCAGATTACTCTCGTGCTGTAATCCTAGACAATTCTTCAGAACCGTTGAGTGTATTACCAATGAATCGGAACTGTCCCAACTTATACTACAAGACGACCTCATACTCCTTAAGGTTCTCCAAAATCTTCTCCCATCTCCCATCGTGCCAACTCTTGACATCTTTCCAGAGAGTACTATCTTCGCCCCATATAGTCTTCATATACAATGTATATCCCGCAACCATAAAATCCGCGAATGTTATTGTATTGCCCATGATAAATCGACCCTTGCCTTTCTGCATCCACTTATCAACCCTCATAAGGTCTGTCTCCAGCTTCTTCCACTTCTCTTTTCCCTCCTCTCCTCTCGGAATAACATCCTGCAGGTTTTGTCCGAACCTCTTCGAGCGCGTGAGAGTGAAGTAGGCTTCGCTCCGGGGATTTAACTTGGTGGCCACCACGGGAAGAAGGAACTCCCACAGTGCGTCCAATGACATTCCATACGCGCTTATAAAACCCTGCTGGAGAACTTTGGTACCAGGCGGGAAAAGTTTAAGCGTTTCTGGATAAGTCTTGTCGAGATATTCAGCTATGGGCCAGGAGTCGGCCATGAAAGTACCAGTGGATGGGTCGTGGATCGCAGGAAGAGTATAGTAGGGGCTTCCATCCTCCTTTATTTGTGTGGGTGGGATTCCCAGTTTCTTGCAGAGTGCCTCGATGTCAGGATACTCGATCCATTCCGTCTTGTATGGAATTCCTTTGTAATTAAGACAATACCTGACATATTCGTGTTTAGCATTGTTGGAGAGCCTGTCGAGTGAAGAGCGTATACCTAGTCTTCCAGGTACTTGGGGACCAAGCATTGACAGGCAGTTGGGACGGGATATCATAGAGTACGATCATGCCTAACTAGAAATAGTCAGGGAGAAAGCAAGATGGATTCCCACTCGTCGGCCTACTCAAGGGTCAAATGTGAGGTCTGCGGAATCCGGCTTTTGGTAAAGGATTGGTAAGTGCCTTCAATGATCACGAATTTGGCGATCAATCGATCGCACTATTTGGCTGCAAGACCTACAGACGTAGAAAAATACAAAGTACGTATGTGCTATGCCTATCAATAGGTCAATTTGGATTCTGTATCAAAGGTTTACCTCCGGTTGCACTGGGTGTTATCTGCCATGTTATCTGCCATGTGGCTGTGTTCTGGCATTTTTTTCAACATTCCATTCGACTTTTTAAGCTCAATATATTCCCTAAAGTCATCACAAATTTAATGTATTATGTAGTCATATAGTAATAAAATATAAACACATTTGAGATCTATTTATTTGAATAGCTGTAGGATGAAAATGGCAAAACCGTTATCTGCCATGGCCCAATGTTATCTGCCATTACCTAATTTGGCTGTACCTGCATAGCCACAGAAATGCGGTCACCCCATGGCTTGTGCATGTCTTTACATTCTCTTTCTTTGAGCTCAATATATTTCCTAAAATCATAAATTTAATATTTTATGTAATTCTATATGTGATGAAATATAAACGCATTTTAGATCTTTTATTGGAATATATGTAGGATGAAAATGGCGAAACTGTTATCTGCCATGGCCCAATGTTATCTGCCATTGCCATATTTGGCTGTGTCTGCATAGCCACAGAAATGCGGTCACTCCATGGCTTGTGTATGGAAAGCCGGACTGTCGAGCTTCCAAAGGCCGTGCCAAACATGTTACAGCGGTTGATGCCGGAGTTTATTGACATACCCGAACCATCTTTAGACTGTAAGGACCTCGGGGACTTCTCAAGTCGTCAAGGAGTGAGTTACACCAATATTTCGACCATTCCATTGTTCCTACTTAAAATGAGAATAGGACTAGCTTTGAATATTCAAATGCACGTTGTAAAACGAAATTGAAAGAGGCACACCTGCAGTTTAGGCATAATGGACAGGGAGGTATTTCTAATCCCACTTACTCAATTTTGAGCCCCATATACCCGGTCCATCAATTCACTGGAATGATGTCTGAAGTACGATGCATCCTGATAAATGGGGAATATCGAGGAAACTGTACTAATTGAGGCAAAGGAAGGTGCAAGTTATGCTTCTCATACAAAGAGAAGTTGTACAAGCTGAGGCTGTCTGTTCAGCGAGTGTGGAACGAAGGGAATGAAAACAATATTCTCTGTGTTTCAAATGATCTTGGAAAATGTCATAAACATGAGAAAGCATGGGACAAACAGTGCACCAGCCTTGATGGAGAATCCCATGCGCCAATGTTGATACATAACGACACACTGTAACAATGACCATGGCAGTAATGAATTCAAGACGATAAAGACAATGGGTAAAGAATAAAACCTTCTGGTAAACCCAATTTCGAGAAAAATCAGATCACATTAGAGATTGTTTTGGAGGGAGAGGTTTTGGAGGCAACAAACAACGATTTACAATTAATTCCATGGATGACAATAGTTACTTCCCAATCCGAAATCTGATTATTGCAGTGGATAATAGAAAGGGAAGCGAGATAAATTTGATAAATGAATTTAGAAGCATCTAACAACAGGGAAGTGAACTGAAGGTTAGTGAATAAAATTATATTGACTCCATTCATCGACTCACAAACACTGGAGAGGATGATTTTCAACAACATTTGGAGCGACAGTGCCAATGGGAGCTGTCTTCCTACAGTTGTGTGTCAACATTTTCATGACTGGAGGTACATTGAAAGATGTTTAGAGCTTAGTCATAGCCGAAGCAATGACTCTATATTGCATGCAGATGGAGAAGTGGGTAATTATGACATCACTTTGACAAGGAGTGTCAAGGACCAAGGAGTGGGCAATGCTTGGGTGTAGATGACAAATTAAAAGCTGAAGAGTGAAGGAAGCATAGGAATCTGATTAATGTGAATTAAAATATTGAGAAAGAAATGGTGGTAATATGCAAGATCATGGATGCCAGTAAAACTAGACATAGTGTTGGGATGATCCTGAGCACCTAAGTATGTACTCAGACATTCCATCTTCCTCGATTCTCTTCAAGGCTCATCCTGATGCTTTGCTTTCACTTACTAATTCCCTGCAACCTTAGCATTGATTTGTGGCTCATCCCATAATGTAGTAACTGATAGAATATTGCAGTGAGTTCTACATACTTTAAATACACATATATAAGCACCTGTCAAGGATGCAAAGATTTTACCTTAAAGCTGGGCATATACTTACTCACAACATATATATATTGTCCAATTACTTGTATACATTTCCTGTGCAAACTGATGTAGGTGTACCTTATCAAATATTGCTTTTGGGTCTCATTTTAGTAGTTAATATGGAGTTGGGCCTCGGTTCAGAAGCCTAAAATGTAGGTGTACCTCTGTCAATTTTGTTTTGTGACTTGTATTTGAATATTCAAAGCTGGACCTATTCTTATTTTATGTAAGAACAATGGAATGGTCGAAATATCAGCAGGTGTTGGGTTAATTTACTCCTTGACAACTTGAGAAGTCTCTGAGGTCCTTACAGTCTAAGGGTGGCTTGGGTATGTCAATTGTTATGGCAATGAAGCCAAGTGACAGGTTCAAGGTGAAGGTTTGATGGTTCAGTGTTCTGTATAACAGCAGAACAACCACATGATATATCAGTGATCAAGGTAAGACACACTTCCTAGAGTATAGGACAGTTGTCAAGTTGCTAAGTCACTGTCTAGATGAAGCTTAGGTTCAATGAGCCTCTAGACTGAGTCTAAGAGGTTTAAGTCAATTTGGGGTTTGAGGAGGTTGAGTGAAGATGTCACAAAGGCTATATTTGCTTAGGTCAAGCTGAAGGGCAAGACCAAGGTACAAAGGTCTACTTATAGTAAAATACAATGGTCTGTGCACATAGTACTAAGTATAACTATTGTTCTTGTTGGCTAGTCTAAACATAGTTGTTCATGTGATAACTGTCTATTTAAGGAAAAGAAAGTTGCATAGTGGGTACAAATCACAAAGTGAAGAATTGTAACATCAATAAACCCTGGCATCAACTGCCACAACATGTTTGAGGTGGCCCTTGGAAGCTTGACAGTCCAGCTTTCCATAATATTGGCATTAATGTTAGTGTGCCAGTGGATCTATCTAGCTGGAATCTTTAGTGTGTGGCAAGCAAGTATCATGGAAAGAACATGCTTCTCAAATGGTCTTTATCCTTCTCTACTGTCCTCTCCTTCACTTTCATTCCATTATCCCCCTCCTTTACCTCTGCTCCCTCTCATACACCAATCAAGTCATCTTTGTTCATCCCTTGGCCTAGCCAAGTGATAGATTTGAGGTGAAGTTTGGTGGTTTGGTGTTCTATACAACAGTGGAGCAACCATGTGATGTATCCTTGGTTCAGTATAAGACACGCTTCCTAGGGTATAGGACAGTTGTTGGGTTGCTAAGTCACTGTCTAAGTGAAGCTTAGGTTTGATGAGCCTCTAGAC
>JASFDD010000696.1:0-10809 GCA_036937055.1 Nidula microcarpa | reverse complement strand
AAATTGTTCATCGCATCAGACGTTTGGACCTGACAATTGGGGATGATTTTCATCCAGTCCTAGATCCCGCACTCCTAAAACTTCGTCGGCATCTGTCTTCACTGCAGATATTGGGAGAAGTGTCCATTGACACTTGCCTCGCTTTCTTGGGAAGCCACAGCGATGTCTTGCCCCTTCCAGCATTAAAAACTATTTCTGTTGGTTATATGGATTCATACGATGAACCTTCCTTAGGCTCACTAGTGGAAATTTTACGCTGGAGGTTCGATAACCATTTCCCCATCCGATACTTTGACATTGGAAGCTGTTCCAATGATCTCGAAGGTCCATTTTACGAACTTCTCTGTGATGTCCCAGAGTTACGTGTGACTGACTGGCAAATTGACACTCGTACAGGAAACGACCCACCCTGGGCGGAATTAAATAATAAAAATGAAGAATAGGAAGCGAAGGGGTGAAAGAGTGGGATAAAATTGAAGGATGCTATTATTTCGGCCCGGTGGTAAATTGACAAGCTAGGAGGAAAGGCTTTGGGATGTCCCTCAATCTCCTAAGCTCATGATAACCCTTATCAGAATAACATCCTTTGTATTTGAACAGTACCTACTGCATGGTTCATGCAAACTACCTACATATATAAAATAAAATCCTCACTGCCCAGATAGAACACGCTAGAAGCGAAACATGTCAAGTTCGAGGGCCACAGCGTTCAAACTCCTTCCAAGAGCCTGGAGGGTAAGAGCAGACGCAGGATCTGAAGATCGGCGCGGATAGTTGACTCACAGGGTGTATATATGCGCCAAGGCGAACAGGCCTACGAGTCGTGCGGCCAAAGTCGAAAGCAGGCGTGTGGCGTTGGAGGTTTCGAATGGAATCGAGGCGGGGCATTGCTAGCGAGGAGGGAGAGGGTTGAGTCTTGAAGTCTTTGCATGGGTTCTCGACGTGAAGGAGGTGGACTGCGTCCGAGTGAGAGTGGTCTTGAGGACGATGGCAGGCGACAGCGGCGTTGGAGGTAGGTGCTGCTGGAAGTGGGTGAGAGTTCAGCGGCGTTGCGGCGGGGCGGGAGCGGCTGGGAGTGCGGAGGCGGATGGTGGAGGTCGGGTGCCTTGACAGGTGGAGAAGATCGTCGAGGCTCGGCCGTTGGCCACCGACAGAAGCCACAGGCAAAGACTGGACGGAGGGAGTGGGCGTCAGTGAAAGCGACACGGTTGAAAGAATGGGGGTCGATACTTACCTCATCACCTGTCCCCTTCGTTGATTCACTACTCATCCTCCTCGGTGCTTCGTCGTTGCGGCACGCGCGTTGTTGACCTACAGATTGCCGCTGACGTTGACGTGTATGCCGAAGCGAGCGCGCGTTGCAGGCGCGCTGCTCCCCTTGTTTCAACTCTCGTTCCGTAGTCGAAAGCTATCTCACATCCTATTCAAGGGGTGGAGAGCTGAGAGCATCACTCTTGCAGGCAAGGATGGGGCGACGTAGACGTGCGCGGGGTCATTGGCGTGTGAGGGGAGGACGGGAGGAGGTAAGGTAAGCGGGAGGATGATTATGAGTGGAGGGAAGAAAGGGATGGAAGGACAGGACGGGAAAAGGGACGCACCAGTCAGGGCATTATCATGTGATAGTGCACTGCGGGAATATGTACAAACATTGCGCACAGACATCAGCAGTAGGGTAGGAAGAGATAAATCCGTTAGTTTGTGCCCTGACTCAGGGTATGAGATCATTTCACAGTCGCCACAGACAGCCATACACTCATGTCGAAGTAACAAACCGCC
Source organism: Nidula microcarpa (assembly GCA_036937055.1). NCBI lineage: Eukaryota > Fungi > Basidiomycota > Agaricomycetes > Agaricales > Nidulariaceae > Nidula > Nidula microcarpa. The sequence goes on along the minus strand of JASFDD010000696.1, from coordinate 9,033 downwards.
GGTATAGTGGCGTGTACGGCACTGTTATGGTATACACATAATATAAATATACACCGCGGACGCTGGCTTCTAAATCTGCCAGATTTAGAGGGAATAAATAGTGGATAAAATAAAAAAAATACACATGCCTCTATCTGCCAGATATAGAGAGAATATTCATAATATATTCTACAATAAATTCAATCTTTATTCGCCGTATTTATTCACATAATATCTGTCAGAGAAATCGAGAATATATTTAAAATAAAAACTACATTAATCCGCCGGATATGGTGTTGGATAAAATAAGAATAAATACGCCGGATATAGCCACAATATCTTCTCCATCAATCCGCTGGATATATTGTGAATTTATTGAATCATGTGATTTCATGTAACCTACAACCACCGCTATCTCCTCACTCGGACCGTATGAGGCATCTGAGCTAGAGGCATGTGTATATTTTTTATTTTATCCACTATTTACACCCTGTAAATCTGGCAGATTTAGAAGCCAGTGTTCATGGTGATATTTCCATTTGTTAATGTATTGTAGTATTCCCTGCAGGGGTGCCAGCAGCAAAATCCAAGACTTCTGCTACCCTCAGTTTCATTGCCATCAAAGCTCATGGGGTGTCAAGAACTCATTTCCAGGTAAGACCTAGAGTTGCCAGGCAAGCAATAACTTGAGAGGGGCAAAGGAAAGTGACTGGAGACTCCAGTGATATATCTCTGGGAACACATTCTAGTGATACATCAAAGAGAGGATCAGAATGGACAGCGGCTTCAGCTTATGTGCTGCACCCCCTTTGTTTCTAACATCCAATTTACAGATTATTATTTAGTAAATTTGAACAGAGGCAAGGGATTGCAAACTCAGCTTCCTGACCAGAGATTGGTCAGGTGAATCTCCAGAGACTGGATATTTGGTGTGAGAGCAATAACAATGATGAGAGGAGATTGAGAGAGCAGAGGATGCTGAGAATGTCAGAGTAGCTTTACCAGTGAGGAGGAACTGGCAATGGTAAAGTTGTAGTAATTAACAAAACTGAAGTACTATGATACATTCAAAGTACTCAAATACTAAGTAACCAGAGTAAATATGCAGAGCACTATAATCATACTAGTGCAATGGAGAAGTAAGTGGGTTAAGAGACAGAGTGCATATGACGAGAGCTAAGGAGTACAAATTGAATGTTAATGGAAAGAGATATACTACGAAAAGTATAGTGTGTGGCTGAAACAAAGTAAGTACAAAAATGGAAATGGACTGGAGTAAACCTGAATAAACCCAGAGATAAGCAGGAAGTTAGGAGAGTGTCAGGATTGATTGTGAGCGGTCCAGAGATGATGCACAATGTGCCATAGAGGGATATGACATAGGGTCCATGAGGTCTATATCAGGCAGGATTTATCAGCTAGATATTACCCATCATCTGTATCTTATAAATTGTAATCATTGGTATGCCTATCCTTCACCTGAGTGCCCTATAATCACATTTTCATATTATCAATTAATATATCTATCTAACTATACTCTCCTGTTCTTGGCAACTTGAAACTAGATGGCTGTTTTGATGCTCTACTTAAGGCTTGAGAAAGAACAGAGGCAGATTGCTTTCTGTAACTTGAAGAACCCAGCTTTCATTGATATCTACATTTATGGGGTCATCCATGGGGTCTTCAAGTGCATCACTATTCATGAGGTCATTTTGTGTACTATAATGCATGGTATTGGCAAGCTCAACACTCATCTGCTCTTCCTCAAGCCTGCTGATGTGTGCACTCAACCTGAGCTCAGCTGGAAATAGCAGAAGTTGTTGCTCTTTGTTGATGTGGTTCTCTATCATGTTGTGGATTAAATTATACTATCATCAAACCATACATTGGCCAGACCCTTCTTTTGTCCAGTTCACCAAACTTGAAGGACCCTGATCAAAATTGATCAAATCCAGGGCTCTGATTGGTCAAGACCTTTGAAGGACAAAGGATGGGTCCAGCTGATGTATGGGTAGATGATAGTATTTCCAGAACATTTGTGTCTGTTGATCCCAACCTTGAGGTTGGCAAACATCACATTGAACCTGTGACTTTTTTGTTGCCTTGTCAAAGTATACACTAAAATATATAGAGTCACCAGATGTGAGCAGTAGATAAAGGCTTTCCAGCAGACTAGCAAGTCTGGTGGAGACATAGTTGTCATTCATGGCAGTGAGAGTGAAGACTAGATTACAACTACACAACTCATAACTACAAGCTACAGAAGAGAGTGTGTTTAAGTTAGAAACAAAAACCCATGAAATTGAATGCATGAGTCAGATATCTGTTGCTTTGAATCTAATCATGGGCATGGTGGACAGGTACCTGCCTAATATAGACTGGGACCCTAGGTTTATACACAGACCCCATGAATTTTGATGGCAACAAACTGGGGTAGTGGAAGTCTCAGATTTTGCTGCTGGCATCCCCCAGATTCACCATTAAAGCTATATTGTTCTTGCACTTATCTGTTTGCTTGTTTCATAGCTATAGTTGTTTCACTTACTTTGTATATAAGACTTGTACTTGATGTCATACTACCTCAGTCTGTTCTTACACTGACTGAGGTGAGTACTCTGTCTTGTTGTGTTCTTGTACTTTTACTGATTACCCTATGTAGATGTATTTGTTCTCATATGTAGTCTACTACAATATACATTAGTCTGTTCCTATGCTGGCTGAGATATATTTCTTACCACAGGTTATAGCCTCCAATATTTTTGATATAAATATGTAGCCATCTGAGGCTTCAAATTCACATAATTGAGCTAGAATGAATGAGCAGAGGTTGGATGTGTGCAATATGTATATTCATATATTAAGTTAGCCAGAATCATCAGGAACAGAGCTTTAGAAAATGAAGGGAGGGTTTATTCAACTGTAATTTAAAAAGACCCAAAGCACTAATCCGCTCTGCTATCCATTCCACAACTGATGAGTGGTGGTTCAACATATAATCTTCACTGATTATAGGAAAATCCTAGTTAAGACTATACTAGGAAGGATGCAAAGGAAGGTTTTACTGAGCAGTACCAGAGTGACAACCAGAACATAAGTAATGCTAGGGATTCAGATGGAGTTCATTACAAAAATGCTGTGTGATGCATGTTGGATGGAAGAATGGTTAGACACATGAAAGGTACCAGACATTGACAAAGAAGTGCCAGGTGAGTCTGGATGGGAAGGCACATTGTAATGCTGCATTATATGTAGATGAGTACTCCAAAGTATACAAAGAGGTAGAGTAAGCCACATACCAGGTTATAGCATCAGATCTAATGAAGATTATCACAATATGGGTCTGTGCCCTAAGTTACTTTTTCCTGTCCTCTTATATGAGCAGCTCTGTGTTGTGTAGTATATGAGCATGTCTAGAATTTGTTCATGTATTCCAGAACATTGAAACTATGAACACTTTCTTCAGGATGGAAAAATACATCATTAGCATCATATGAAGGTCTCCAAAGGATAGAAGTGATAGAGAGGTTACCAAGGAGGATATGAATGATCTGCTACCAAATTTGAACAGGGAGGATCCTCTACTGCCTGTAGAAGGAGAGGGCAAAAGGCATAAGATTGACTGGAATAAGTTGAAGAAGCTGGCAAAAATGGGCATTGGTGACCAACCAGCAATGGCTGCCAAAGCTTGTAACTGGCATAGCTCTGAAACAGCTGCCATGTCATTTATTTGTTCAATGAATCTGCTGGCAAGCAACAACACACATGGCATCCACAAAGAGCTACCATGCTATTTTACACCAAATATGACTGCTTAAGTGATGTAAATTTCCAATTTGTTCCTGCTAAGTTTCCAGAGATATGTGAAAATATGGTATGCAAGACACCTATTTTTCAATGATGAGGTGTGAAAAATGATGCTTATCACAAGAAGATTTACTGAAATGCAACTTAACTTACTTAATTTTATTACCAAGAATTTTTTGTGATCCTGGTGGTCATGATACAATCCCTCTGTGCTGCTCAAGTCTAAATTCTGTGTTTGATCCTGATGAAAATTTATTTACTCAATGTGGAGGCATTTTGTAGCCTGGTGTCAGGACTCATTCCCAAAGGTAAATAGGAACTAGAGGATGTAGGTTACAATAGTGCCACATCAGAAAATGTCAGAAGTACATCAGAAAGGTTTCCAACTGTAACACTACAAATAAGAACTGTTGGCTTCAGCTTATGTGCTGTGCCCTTCCAGTTCTCATGGGTTCTAACTTAAAATGTGATCCACATGTCAGAAGATAGTACTGTGGGGTTGGAAAGTCATCAGAGATGACTTGGGGGTTTGACAACTAGAGACAAAGTCTAGTGTCAAGAGCAAAGTAAGACTAGTCAACATAAGTCAACTAGAAGGAAAGTCAGAAAGGATTTGGAGGTCAGAAAGAAAATGAGACTTAGAACTTAGTTGGAAGACTAGGTGGATCTTAGTTGATATTCAAATTGGAGACTAGGGTACAGAACTGAGCTACTTAAATACTAGCATTGCTAATTGTAATAATGAAAGTGGAAGTAACAACACTATGGAGATGAGGGATAATAAGAGTCCTTGACACATAATAGAAGTAGTGGAAGTGGAAGCAGAAACATATCTAAGCAGAAGTGTTCATAGTAACAGTATTGTATAATTACAAGTCATAGGATCAAGACAATAGTTCAGAGATAAGTGAGAATGGAAACAGGTGGAAATAGTTGGAAGCATATTGGAAGATGATTTGGAATGTCAGAAAGTGTCAGAAGAAATTGTGGATATGACACCTGGTGGCTAAATGTCACTGAAATAAATGTTGGTTGACTCTTAGATGTATATAATCATATAAAATAAATATTGAGAAGATATGAAACAAGTGAGGTATTTAGTTTTATGACAATACATTCATTTATTCAATGTGGAAATATTTTGTAACCTGGGTAGATAAATGTCACTAAAAGATATGTTGACTCTTTAAAAGTATAGAATCATGTAAAATTGCTATTAGGAAGATATGGAACTGATGAAATATTTTGTTCACTCATACCATGGCAAGGTTTCAATTATTTCCCAGTAAATTCATGGAGTTTGATTAAACCTTCATCATCTCTCATGTTGAATTTTTTTTTAAACAGAAGCTGTTTAAACAGTGTCTCACTGATATAATAGGGGAGAAAATATGGTATTAAAACTTTGTTTAAAATGTTTAAATGGATGCAATTTTAAAATCACAACCAGGCCATGAAGGGATTCAAACTTGAAACCTCTTCAATTATGAGGAATAACAATTTATGACCTTTAACCACTAAGCCATAGCAGCCCAATAAATTCTCTAAAGTAGAACTATGATAATTGCAAATCTATATCTATCACTTATTAACTTTGGGCCACTGTGACTTTATGCTTAATTTAAGTAGGTATGAGCTAAGTAATATACAAATAAATGATACAGGTTTGACTAAACACTGTGAGGGTGTGTACTTATGTCCTTAATTAGGATTTGATTATTAGCATATCAAAGTTGCTCTATTTATGCTTCATATAAATGGGCATGTAGCTCAATGGTTAATGTAGAGGATACAATACAACAAACATGCTTGACCACAGATGTGTGTGTTCAAATCCTGATACTGTCAGGTGTTGATTTGTATATTTAAGCAATTGTTTAAACATTTTTAAACAGGATTTAGCACATTATAACATTCCTGAATGCTAAATATTAGGTGAGAATTTAAGATCCTTTTGAATGATATTTGAACACACTTTACATGAGCCTTCTCATTAAGCTGTTTAAGAAAATTTTAATATGGGAGATGATAAACATTTAATCAAATTCCATGAAATGTCACAGACAAGAGGGTGAAAGGGTATAGAGAGTGTATCAGGCTAGAAAGCAGATTGACAATGCAATCAACAAACTAAAGGACTACAACTTGAGTACTAATACTTATATACTCTTCCTAGAGATAAGCTATCTAGTACCAAGAGAGTCAGATGAGCAGAGGAATGTATGGAGACTGAGATGGATAACTAGAGGACACATTGTGGACACAAGTAGGGACTGTCACAGATCAGCTAGTCTAGTTCTATTCATAGACCATTTATACCAGTTGCAAACAGTTGGGACCTGTGGATATTTATAGCCAAACTGTGGTTCCTGTGGATATTTGGATATTTTTAGATAGATATTAGGACTCTGATGTCAATTCATGAATAACTGTGTATTTGTGTGGTTGTTTGGTGGTGATTTTGCATCGATATGACAGAAAGCCTCCCCAGGCTCCCCTGCCCTCTCTGTGCTCCCATCATGCCTCTGAGAGGCCAGAAGTCCCATGCCCCTGCAGGCATAAACAGGGGCACAAGTAAGAACATATTTCCTGTCCAACCTGCTCCACCACTGCCCACCCAACCTGCTCTGCCAACAACTCCTGTAAAGCCCTACCAGTTATTCAGTGCTGAATTTTTATCTGGAGAGGAGTTTGAAGACCCTCTGGTGGCTTAATTGGCTCAGATTCAGATAGTCAGAATGCAGGTCCCAATACACAAAAGAAAAAAGTAGTTCCAGTCATTCTCTCACCCAATAAGGAATGACACAATACTCCCACCATTAACCACCAGTCTGACCTTGAGGTCTGGGGTATGTCAGACAGGGATATCCTTTGTGAGTGTATAAAATCAATGATTCAACTGCAAATTTAATTTATAAAGATGCTGCTTTATCTTCCTGGTGTTCTGATGTCTACAACCACTATCATGTTACATTACACCAGAACTACAACTCTCATGGAGACCCTGAATCTCTATCTTATGTTTTCACCTGTCAGACCCATCCACAGCTTCACCCTACTGTTCATACTTGCTTACATGCTAAAACTGGTGATGGCACAACAGACCTGCAGAAGGATGTTGCTATATGCTTGCAAAAGCAGGGAATTGACCTAAATAATCTCAATTCATCTGCAATCCTTACTTAGAACATGGTCATCATGCCCTCATTGTTCTCCACTGTGCCAAGAGTGCTCATCCAATTAATTTTGTCACAGATGAGGACTACATACACAAGGTGCAGATGCTTTTCCCAGGAACAAAGATTCCTAGTCCAAATACTGTTCAAAATGGCCTTCTTCAAATTTATAAACAGTGCTTAATCCTTGTCAAGAACCACTTTGCAGTAATTTTTCCCAGCCTTTATATTTTCAATAAATTCTAACAATGTGTATAGCAGCTCAATAGTACCATTCATCTTGTTCTTGATGGATGGAAATCTCCCTTGGTCTCTTCCTACCTTGGTTTAGTTGTTGTTTGGTTTGATAAGGGCATCATCCACTGTGCTGAAGAGGAGTGTATGTGTGTGATACTTAGAGCTTAGATATATACTTCCTGAGTTTGTCTCAAAACACACTCACCACCTTGCAAGTTTGTGGGGGCAAGTGTGAATAGACTTTAAATTGAAAAGAGTAAATAAAGGTAATAATATGAAGTGTTTAAAGTGGGTTTTTTGGTTTTATAATGCAGAGGATGGTGATCCACTCCTCAAGAATATGTCTAAGTGCACAGTGATGGTCTTCCTTTCTCTGACACCTGCAGATATAATTTCTAAGATCCTGGAGGTAGTCTTCTTTCCTCACAGAACTCAAAAATGCGAACTTCTAAAGGATAGTCTTCTTTCCCTTTTTCAAGTCTGAAAGAGCAGTGGTCTTCCTTCTGCTCAAGTACTTAGTCAAGTAGTAGTCTTCTTTCTCCTGACTTCGCAAAAATCACAAGTCTCTAAGGGTGCTCTTCCTTCCCTTATGAAAAATAAGGCAGTGGTCTTCCTTCTGCCAAAATACTCAGTCAAGGAGTAGTCTTCTTTCTCCTGACTTCGAAAAAATACCAGCTAGATCCTAAGGAGGATCTTCCTTCCCTTAAGACTTTGTCAAATTAAGTACTAACACAAAAGAAGTAGTCTTCTTTCTTCCTTGACTTCGCAAAAATATGCTATTACTGCTTAGCTAAAGGAGTAGTCTTCTTGCTCCTCTGACTTCACATAAAATGAAACAACTAGACTAGAAGTCTAATTATGTCTGATAAAAGCCAGCAACCCTCTTAAATTTCTTATATGTTTTCGCTTTTTCTCTCTATAATATATATCTCTCAACCCTCTGAGTAGAAGTAATGCTTTCCCTTTGTCTATACTGATCTAAATAACTGCCACTGATGCCTATTGACTGCTATGATCTGGGGGTGTTAGAAAATTAGTGGTCAGCTAGTCCACTGGCACTATAACTATTCTGACACTCATCCACTTGCTGGGGCCATGAATCTTTTACTCATTCTCTTAATGACTTCCTTACTCATCTTCACTATGTAGAATATTGTAGAAGTATCTAGTTACAGCATGATTAGGTGTATAAACTGTCTTGTCAATGGACAAGCTAATAAAAATATCTCTCTATATTTTTAATCACTGCACTCAATAGGGGGGTGTGCAAAACCTCTCTACTGCCTTTTGATCTACTCATGGGGTTTATATACTTCTGCATCTTTGCTATTTTCAGAGATTTTATAAATAATTGTGTCTTTGTCATTTCTTGCTGACTGGACATGATGCAATGCTTACTGAGCATGATACAGTGCTGACTGAACATGTCCGATGTTTTGCATTGTTTTTATCCTTTATTTTTATCCTTTGTTTCATTATCTCCTTCATATCTATAAAGAATGGAACAACACGTGCGAAGCACACCACTGGCAACTTACACGTCGCTTAATCTCCTTGAAACATTTGCTTAGTCATAATTTAATGTAAGCAAGGCATTTGCCGGTAAAGTAGCGGACCTACAAAGTTGTTCCAATGTCACATGACAAGTGTGATAGTGTCTGTATTGGGTAAAAATCTGCAAAATTGCTCATTTACTAACCTCCAAGCACATATTTACAAGATATGAGCCTGTAGAATTGTGGAGAATTAAATAAACATCCGACACAAAATAAGGAACATGCAAACAATGTGTGATTCAATGTTTTATTTAAAGAATAACCACCAAACCCCTTTGTTT
>JASFDD010000695.1:0-10842 GCA_036937055.1 Nidula microcarpa | reverse complement strand
ACTCAGGGGTAACTAGCATCCGTAAAGAAGCACTGGGCACCGGGGTCTGAGCCTGTGATATGAACGGAAGACTTCCATTGACGGTAAGAGTGGCGACCGGGATAAAATTCCCAGAAAGGTTCAAGATGTGTGTTGATCCTCCGGTGTGAGGGGAAATGAGATCCACGCAGGAGCCAGTTTGTTAGATCTAATTTGACATGGCACATATACCACTTCAGACGTTTCTCCTTCCACTTCAGACTGCATATAACGCAATACAGCGGCGTCTTTTATGAACTTTCCTACCGCCATAAACAATGAGCTACGACAACATGATATTCATTCACCGATGACTGTTTGTGTAGCAGTGGACGACCCTGGAAACTCAGCGAAATGCACTTCCTCGCGGTAGATGGTAGCTCCATCCTGACCTATGGCTACTGGGGAGATGATAGGAGGTAATGTGGACACCAATGGCGGTGGAGTCAATGTAGGAGGAGCATAAGCAGTAACTGTGGCTATATCATAAAGCGTTACCGTTTGTTGAGCATCTAGCGAAGTTAAGGAATACTCAGTTTATTCCACATAGATATCTGTACTAACGCGCATGCATAACCAGATGCGAGGCGCTTATGAAAGCATAGAGAGATGGTATCCAACTCGGCATTTCTCCTTTATACCGATCACGAGCGCAGTTGGAGTCAGGTTGGAGTATGCTGGGAGGTGAAGTTGGGAGGACTGGGGCCTAGGAATAGGTCCATCGAGCTCGGATTGCTCTCTTCGATAGGCTGCCCCTCATCTATCATTAGATGTGACTTTACTTGGTGGCAGATGTTCACCGAGAAGCCGAAGTTCGAAGGCAATGTTTAATTCAAGATCCAGTTCCGGGGAAACTGCTTGTATCGACCATCGGAGGTATCACCTGGTGTCATCAACAAGGAACCACTTCTCGGCTCTCTGGTTCCTCCTGAAGAACATAGAACAAAAGGAAACGAAGGTACCCATGATAAGTGCCGAGGATGAGAAGTTCGAAAGCGTCAATGATATCGCTCGCAAGAGGGTGAAATGTGCTTTGAGGTGAAGCATCGTAATCCATTCTTCTAATAAAGCTCCCATAGGTTTCGGGTATGATTATTAGATTATCCACAACCATGTCGCTGTACGGTTCGAACTCGACACCGGATCGTCCTTGCAGCCTTAGCAGACGTGCATCAACCCATAGCTACTTTCATAACTGCACAAGGTCCCAGTCCGAAGAGAATTGCCTTCAGTTGTGTACTCTTGAAGATCAACTCTTGAGGCCGCGAGACTCGGATGGGCGAGATATTAACATCGTATTATGGGAAGCAACTAATCACTTCAAGTGAGAATGTGGCTATGTGCAGCGCGAAGGGAAGTTGTGGACGGTGGTAAGCGGCCAGTAGAGCAACTAAGCTCTTTATTGACCATAGAAACGCACGTAGCCGGGGAGGGGAAAGCTATGCCAAGGGAAAGGATGAAATGATCCGTCTCATCAGCGGTTTGTGTTTCGCATTCACCGGTTTTGATCCGAGAAGACCTTGGCGTCTGCTTTCCGGTCTTAGCTCTAAAGTCCCCAATTGCGTTGTTCTGCGTACTGGATGCGTATAAGTCATCTTTCCGCACCTCCAGTAACCACAAGTCGAAGAAAAATGCGCTCAAATTTCGGCATTCCCATTCGGTGAGCATGGAGAGGAGAGGCTCATAAAAATATTTTCGGATGATAACCATGATGATCAAGAAGTATCATACTGTAGACGCTTGATGATATAACCTATATAAGTCCTCGGCGCTTGATATTAAAAATAGATCCATCATTGAGCAAGGCTGTGCTGGTGCCAAGTTTTGGCAGGTCCTGCTGTGTCGTCGAGATGGAGAGAGATGGAATCAATGTTCAATCAAAAGACCGCGTCCGAACGCCCTCGGCCCCTCAACTTCAAGCGGCACTAGTCCAAGTGGAAACTTTAATTGCGATCTTCCCGGCAGTCGTCAAAGCCAAGCCCAGCAGAACATACATATACTCGGTGCATCAGCGTAGATTTCGCCTGCGCTGCTTGCCCAGACCTACTCTGCCACCATGCCTTCTTCTCCCGTCCTCCCTTACCATGCCCAAGACGTAGAGAAGCCCAAGGCCAATGGCACCGAAAAGGGTCTTCAGATCCAAGTCCCCAGCTCGCACCCACGATTGGCAGACTCCCGTACACCGCTGTCGCCTCCACGGACTGGCGTTTCCGCTCGCACTGGAGTATCTGCGAGGTCCAACGCCACGGTGATGTTGAACACAATTATTTCGCAGCTGGGCGATCAGCACAATGCTTTCGACGACGAGGACCCGGAGGAGGCACAGAAATCTGCTGTAGGCGGCAAGACATGGATGCAAAAGGTGCGTTGAGCGCCCTTGGCGCTGAACGGGAATGCCGGACTGACGCCAGCTAAATTAGTTCAACCACCAACGCGCGCATCTGCGCCATGTTCTGCATATCACTCCCTTCCACTACACGATCATTGGTCTCGTCATCTTCGATCTAATCGTTGTCTTCATCGACCTCGTCCTTTCCCTCCTGAACCTCTCCTGCTTCACCGAAGCTGAGAAGGAGGAGTTCGCAGCGGCTGGGCTTGAAGGCATCCAAGAGCCCGCTTCCTGTCTCCTGCACGAATCCGAAGCCCTCGTAGGCGGAGAATGGTTCCTCTGGGCACTGTCCGTCTTCCTCCTTTCCATCTTCGTGCTCGAAATCTTCGCGTCCCTTATCGCCTTCGGCCCCCGGCGCTTCCTCAAGCCCCTCTACGCTATCGACGCCCTCGTTGTCTTCGCATCCTTCATCATGGAGATCTACTTTAAGTTTGCAGGCAACTCCGGAGCGGGTTCGTCAGCGGCGGCGCTGGTCGTCCTTCGTCTGTGGAAGATCGTCCGCGCCATCCACGCCATTGCACATTCCATCGAATTGAAGAACCAGTCGATTATTCATGAGGTCCAAGAGGCGAAGCAGAAGGTCGAGGAAGAGCACGAAGAGACCACAGCGCTGCTCAGGCAGGACGAAATCATGATCCAGTTCCTTCGCTTGCGCCTCCCCGGCGTGACGGACCAAGAGCTTGAGCAACACGTTACGCGGGAGATTCAGGAGGAAAACGCCTTGCTGGCGAAGGCGGAGGCGGAGGGCAGAGATTCCGAGGACGAAAAAAAATGAACTGCGATGAACTGACAAGGTTCATGATGATACAAGTATATCCACGAAAATCACGATTCGCTCTGAGACTTCATAATGTTATGTACATAGAGATGCGCTGTACGACTAATTTATTCTCTTCCTGTATACTATCACCAATGGGTACTTGGCCACACAGAAAGTTGGCCAGACACTGATGTTACACGAGTGTTGCTACGGCGCGGGCCAAAAGCCGTGAACCGCCCGATCTGAGCCATAAGTCCACCAAGCCGAGCTGCATCAACGGCTTTCAGCTTCTAGGGCTCGGCGCTATCTTTGCGGCAGCTCATGCCGGCTAAGCCGCGGCTCGATGCTATAGATGTTCAGTAGCTCCTCGTGCATTTTATAATTACAAAAGTGCTTACTTAATTGTGAAGGTGATCATCAGTGGCTGTGCCAAGAGTATTTACGTCTGTGGTATGTAAGTACTATTCCGTGAAATTAGCTCTTGTTTCGAGACAACCTGGACATCAATTAACATCCTCGCCAGCTATGAACTTGCAGATGAGAATCTTGCTGTACACTTGGCTCTTAAAGAATAACTTAGACAGATTTGTGCTATACACATGACAATATCATTTAATTTATTGGGTAGCAGCTCAATTTCATAGGAAGGGACACAAAATGAAGCCAAAATTCAGGTGATATGGATTTTTTTGAAGATTTAAATGTTTCTGTGGATATTTCATCTATAGTATTTGATAAAAAGCATACATAGGCATCAATAGGAGCTATTTATTATATCTTAAAACTTAATATTTTATTGCATTTCTGTATATAAGTTTGAGTTACAACTTAGCCAGATCAGAAGCTGCACTGAGCTGTGCTGTGCCTGTTGCAATGGCTGGCTACAGCTCCTTAGCCTCAAATTTGTTAAAGCTGACAACAGCCAAGCTGAACTGTGCCATGGCAACACTATGTCACACTACAATTTTACATTCCAACAGGTCATCATAGCCCTTTTATTTATAGAATAGACTGCTGAGCATGCATGAGTTTGGTTCTATTTCTTGTTCATTTTCTGTCATTCAAACAGCAGAGAGTGCTTTATTGATCTAAGCTATGGTGACCTACCAAGAATCTTAGTGATTGGCAACCCACTGGTTGCTGAGATATCAAAAATTTGGCCAAGTTGTAGTGTGGCCAAGCACCTGCTAATGGTATTATGTATCAGTAAATTAAGTTATATGGAAGTATATAAACTGTCAAGACTCATTCCCAAAGTAAATTAGGAACTAGAGGTCATAGGCCACAAAAGCACTACATTAGAAACATCAGAAGTAATGTTGGAAAGGATTCCAAACATAATGCTACAAGTGTAGAGCTGTCAGATTCAGCTTATGTGCTGCACCCTTCCAGTTCTTGCAGGTTATAACTTACAACATGATCCACATGTCAGAAGAAAGTACTGAGGGGTTGGAAAGTTGTCAGAGATGACTTGGGGTTTTGACAACTAGAGACTAAGTCCAGTGCCAAGGGCAAGGAAGACTAGTGGATGTGAAGTCAACTAGAAGGGAAGTCAGAAGAGAGTTGGAAGTTGGGATATGAAGGACTGAGAGCTTAGTGAGAAGACTAGGTTGATCTTAGTCAATATTTGGATTCCAGATACAGAATGGAAACTAGCTACTTAAATATGTGAATAGTTAATTGTATAACTGATTGGGGAAAGGTAACTAGTAGCAACAGAGTCATAATAGAATGACATATCATAATAAGTATTGGAAGTCATATCTTGGAGTTGGAAGGGATATTGGAAAGGTACATAAAAGAGATATTGTTCTGATAGGGATCAAAGTATTGTTGAACATAGAAACAGTAACAAGGTGTATGGGAAACTGGGTATTGTGGTTATCAGAAATGTTGGAAAAGAGTCAAAGAGGATTGGAAATGTATCAAAAGTGTAGTCTGGGTTTTGGTATATGGCATGAACCAAAAATACACTATACCAGAGCTGAAGGCACCCCTCAATATCAACACAACGGAATTAGTGAAGGAAATAGGTTAAGTCCTTGCAGCATAACTTCATGTCTGCTGAGGGGTGATTTCCCAATTATGGGCCCAATTGGATCATTGCAACTCAGGGACAAACATATATTTTTGCAGTTTCTCCACCATTTCATTACTTCAGTCTTTAAGATTTGAGGGAAAACCTCAGAAATGTATAGAATGGACTTGTAAAATATTGGAGCTTGATTACATTGGAATAATTACAAGCTTACTGTTATAAAAGGCCCAGTTTGCCTGCATCTTGATCTTGTACAAATGGCTCTCTGGAGAAACTCTCCACAACCAGAACCTCAATGCTTGCAAAATAGGCACAAGTCTACTGGAGAATGCATCAAGTGCCTCTTGATCAAGCCAACACCTAGCTCCCTAATTGAGGAATCCCACCATGCACTAAAAATGAGACTTTATCTTGGACTTTGCCTCTGTGACACCATCCTCCCCTTTTCTCTTCCTCCTGTCTTGTCCTTGTTCCTGCTTTGAGTGGCAGAGATGGCCTAGAGCAGTCTCACAGTGCTAAGATGGTAGCAATGGTTGTAGTCAACATGCACTGACAGAATGTATGTATGGTGCTCTGCCATGTAGTTGCATATAGCCTACCAATATTTGAGGTCTTTAACCCCCCCCACATGTAGATGTAGATTATATGTAGATTGAAGGTATCTCTAGGAGGGTTTGACCAAGATTAAGACACCATGTATACCCTATGTTTGGTCTATATACACTATACATAGAATACTGAATTTACATGAGATACATAGAATTCCAGTAAGCTTTCTATGTATACTCCATGTAAATACATAAAATCAATATATACTGTAGGTACACTGTGAGTACAGACATCAGAAAGATAATTCATTACTATTTAATTGTATTAAAAGGAATTAAAATACAGAGATTAGAACACTCAACATTGTAACATTTAAGGAATGTGACAAAAAGGAGCAACATTACTAACTGTTTCACTAAACAGACTTAAATGGACAATACATCTATAATATTAAGAGGTGTTGTGCAGCCTGCTGACTAGTGCTTTGAAGTTCAGTCTCAAGACTGCAAAAAACTGGACCAGCAGTTCCAGTCTTTTGGTTTTGAGATGACAAGACTGCAAAAAGACCGGTCTTGGTGGATTGGTCTTGTCAGTTAAGAGCAGTCTTTTGTATCCCTACAAATATCCTTTAAAGCATGCCAAAGAATATATTAATTGATCAAAAACTGACAAAGATATGTTCAAAACTGTAAAATATTTTTCAAAATGGTAGGTGTACTGAAATATTTTAATAAATACATCAGTTCTTAACTCAATTCAACATTCTTGGACTTGTTTTAAATTTAAACACTGTCAATAATTTTACAAATTCATATTTTGTAGAAAAACTGGTCTTAAACCAGTTATGACTAGTGCAGACTGAGACTGGTATAAAGACTGCAAAAGACCATAGTTTCAGTATTTTGCAGTCTTGGTCTGGTCTTTGATGTTTGAGGGATGAGGCAGACTGGTCTCAGTCTTGGTCCAAGTGTTTTTAGGTCAAAAGACTGGACCAGACTGGACTTTCAAGCACTACTGCTGACATCATTAATCTGTGACATATGACTTCTTCTGGCAATACATTCAATTACCTGCTCTCACACTATTCATCCCCACTACCACTCTCCACTGTCTGTCCCCTATCTTTCTCACCATCATGGTTGCTCACAACAACAACAACAACCAAGCACTGGGAGAATAAAGAGGAGAGGAACAGGCTGAAGGTGCATAGCATTACACCATGTAGCCCCATGTGCTAACCTACCTTCCCCTGTCTATAGCACCAGCAACAGGTAGCACCCACAAGCCATTGTCACCATGCTTGACTGCACCACCACCAAAAATTACATATGCATGTATATTTAAAGTTCAGAGAAATGGCATGAGAGAATCAGCTTATTTCACAGTAACTTGAGAAAATTGTTATGGACCTACTTAGTCTGTTGTTTTCTCTTTGTAATATTGTTTGTTTCTAATTCATAAATATTTCAGAGGCACATGCCTATATCTTTGTCCAGAAAGATAATGTATGGTCCATCAAAGGCTGGTACTCAAATGCTATAAATCTGTGTCAAGGGATGCTTCCATTGATGGAAAATTTTCTGTATCTATTTTGGCAGTAAGTCATTTCAATGTCTTTGATTATTTTTCTCTGGGCAATATATTTGTAGGAGAGTTTGCAATAGAATACTCCTGGTTCTAGTTCTATAGCTACTGGTACTAGCTCTAGAAATACTCCTTTCAGCTTGTCTGCTGCAAGGTCAAGTTCATTGGCTCCTTCTGCATCTTCAGTACCAGTTTCTGGGTTTCTGGATATGATTTCCCTCTGGACTCTGTCCAGCATTTATTTGCTACCACCTTGAATATTGCTCCTGGACTGACTGGTTGTGGTAAACACTGGGATCTGCAGCTGGCTTATGCAAAGTTTGAAGCAATTTAAATGACTATGAGCCATGCATCAAGGCTTTTGACTGCTGGCACATGGACTCAACATGCCCCAACCAATGATGAGATCACTGAAGTCTTTATCTCTGCATCCAATACTTTTGCTACTATGATAAATTGTTTCCCTTGGTTCAAGCCAACAGCTCTATGATGCTCCTGATGCTCCAGATTAGTCTGAGATCTGTGGTAACAGAAAACCTTTGAGAATCTCAAGTTGTACTTGAATGACCAGGGTGTTCAGTCTAGGCAAGAGAAGGGCAAGGAAGCTGTCAATTTCTCAAAAGTGACTCAGAGAAGAAGGACAGGAAGAAGGATAAAGACAAGGGTGGAAAGAAGGATGGCCAAGGAAGAAATATAATTTGTGGGTAACTATTTTCTCATAGACTTGTATCTTTGCTCTGTGGTATTTATGGCATTTCTACATTTTGGGCAGCTTGGCTTATGCTTTATGCTCTGTGGTCTTTCTTTGGGGTTTAAAATATGGTGGTTCATGGTAGCATTTTTTGTTCCATTTTTTGTTCATTTTTCCAATCCATTTTTCAATCAAAAACAACATAAAAAGTGAGTCCTAAAATGAGAAAATCATGAAAAACAGACATGATAGGTGTTTTTCACAAAGCATCTGTTTTTTGGTTTGTTTTTCATTCTTGTTTTTTGTTGGGGGTTTTGTTCTCTGCTTTAAGTTTCACCCCACTGGTTTCAGACTGCCTTGCTGTCCTTCCTCCCACCATCCATGCTTCATCCCACCTCTTCTGCATTGTCATCATCCTTGATGCCCAAGGCTGGAACCACTAAGCAGGCTACTAAAGCCATGGTGAAGCCTTTATGCAAGAGTGGTTGAAAGGGTACTACAGCCACCACTGCTGACACTCCTGTTGAACCTCCTGCCAGTAGGTGTCTGCAGGTCAAAAGCGATACTGATAGGACAAACTGCCTGCTCAACTGGTTTGATCAGAACCCAGATGATTGTAACTGCCTCTTCTCTGACTCAATAGCTGCTGCTAAAGAGGAAGGACATGCCAAGGTCACTGCTAAAGATACCAAAAACTGCTATTATGCTGCCATGGCAAAGGCCATTTTTGACTGTGCTGCTGAGGATACTGATATGTGAGCCTGGTATCTTATGGAGCCAGGAAAGTTTGTGACTAGTCTCACAAACTATGTTAACTGGTAAGCTCTTGTCATATTTCCACATGTTTCAAAGGATTGACATTGCTGTTGACTAGCCTTCATACCATTTATCACAAATTCAACCAGAAACTAGGTCACACAGGAGTGGGTTTGGAGTATTCTGATATAGATGCTGGTAGTGATATCTATAATCTCATTGGTATGCCATCTTCTTGAAGCTCTAATTTGATCTGATGAGTTATTTAGATGTTTTAATAAAGGATTTCCCATACTGGGAATGTCTTCATGAATATTGACAAAAAATATGGTAAGTACTTTATGTGTATTTGACCAGGAATCACTGATCATTTGACAGTCTGATACAACTACTACCAGTGCACAGGCAATTCCCACTCCAGCATCCACCACATTTGGTGCCTCAAAGATCAGCAACAGTGCCATGCCCAAGTTGAGTATGACAAAAACCAAGAAGACTTTCCCATCTAATTGTACTTCAGCTCCTTGATCCACAGCCATGAAGTTCAGCCCTTTAACAGCCTTCACCCTCAATTAGTGCTTCAAAATCCAGTCTCAAGACTGCAAAAAGACTGCAACTGGACCAGACCAAGACAGCAAAGGACCAGACCAGCAGTCAGGTCTTTTGGTTTTTGAGATATTAAGACCGCAAAAAGATCGGCCTAGGTGAACTGGTCTCATAGGTTAAGACCAGGCTTTTGTATCCCTACGCATACCCTTTAAAACGCACCTAGGAACGTATTAATTAGTTGAAAACTGACAAAGATCTCGCAAAAATCATAAAATATTTTCGAAAAAGGTAGATTAACTAAGATATTTTTGTAAATACATCAGTTTTCCATAGAATTTAACGCTCTTGGACTCTTTTGAAAGAGAAAAGGTATGGTAATAACTCTACCGATTCATAATATTTAAATTAACAGCACATTTGGTCGAAAAACTGGTCTTAAACTGGTTATAACCAGTGTAGACTAAGACCAGTCTAAAAACTGCAAAAGACTGTGGTTAGTGGTCTTTTACAGTCTCAGTCCAGTCTTTTGGAGTTTAAGGAACTGCACAAACTCGTATTGGTCTCAGTCCAAGCCCTCTGGGGCTAAAAGACTGAACTGGACCAGACTTTCAAGCACTACCCTCAATACTGAGAATGATGCATGCTTGGCTGCCCAGATCTGTGACAAGAAACTGGACTGCAATATGAGTAACATCTCTGTCAGCAAGGCAAAAGATTGATCTCCTTGCCCAGCATGAGGCAGGTGAAATTGAAAAGAAGTGTTAAGAACACCAGCTGATCATCCAGCATGATGCTGGTGAGAATGAGCATCATCAGGAGGAAAATCAGGTCCATATCCTCCAGCTCTGGCTTCAATTATGACAGGAGCTGCCAGCTGTTGGCTATGGTGGTGGAGAGAATGGTCTGCAGCAAGGTTAGTTGGGGAATTTTAACTATGGAATGCTAGCATATAACCACAATGACAACTTCAACAACAACAACAATATCTATAATGGAATTTGGTATACCTGCTTGTTATTTTGTGTTCTAATTTACATATTCATTTTGTCACCTTAAACCTCACTTGTTACTACTATCTTCACTACATGTGTAATGTCAATCACATCATAGTTTGGGATGTCTCTGTGCTTGAGTAAATTCACTATCAAATAACTTGTCCATGAGGCCTTGATGAAATATCTGCCCTGGGTGAATGTCAGCTTGTGGAATCTCTGGATCTTGGTTGTTTCCATTCTCTTGTCCATTGTCAAGTCCCTCATTAATTAGTGTTTGTCTCCACTCCTCATCAACTCCAGTTTACACTTTGATGTGAATAATTAAGTTGTGATGAATAATGCAGCATTGAATCAACAGAATAAGTTTGAGGTGCTGTCAAGACTCGTTCCCAAAGGTGAATAGGAACTAGAGGACGTAGGTTACGATAGTGCAACGTCGGAAAATGTCGGAAGTAATGTTGGAAAGAGTTCCGACCGTAACGCTACAGATAAGAACCGTTGGCTTCAGCTTAT
>JASFDD010000693.1:0-10883 GCA_036937055.1 Nidula microcarpa | reverse complement strand
AGGCAGCCATGAGTGGACCAGCAGGCAGCCATAACACTACCCAAACATTAAGTCACCGGTGGCAGTGCCACCAAAATTGGCAGCCAAATGGCAGGGCAAACATGAGCCACTTATAACTTTTCATCCAGACATTATTTTGCTTCGCTTTAGTGGGGAAATGTTATCATTACATCCAGGATAACAATAATTTCAGGTTAGAATTTTTTTTTTCCCACTGTAAGCGTGAGAAAACATGTAATAACATCTATTATTTCACCTTTCTGGGTCGAAAAAAAAATTCTGAGCTGAAATTATTGTTCTTCTAGTTGCGACGATCATTTTTCCCCACTGAAGCTAGGCAAAATATTGGCTGGATGAAAAGTTATAAAGGAAACATATTTTGCCTGCTATTTTGGCTCAGATTTGGCAGGTGTTAATGTCTCCTCATGCTTACAGATCAAATAAAATAAAACTGCTTGAATAAGTCTGTTCTAACAATTGATACAATCATTTTTCTCTCTCAAAGCAAGGTGCAATATTTTCTAGATGAAAAGTTATGAGAGATATACACTCTACCTGCCATTTTGGCTGTATTTGGCAGGTGTTTCAGTGGTTTTCACTGAAACACATGGCCCTATGATATTTATTTTAAAAATAGTGACACTAAACAAGAACTCTATCATAATTGAGTATTCTAGACTATAAAATACAGCCATCGTCATGTTGTGCAACGTTCTAGAGGGGTGGGTCACCAGTTTGAGGTGTGTGACCATGTCACGCCGCATCTGATCGTGTGTCACACTTGGCGGGGATTGCCCACCCCCATTAACAATGGACGGCGATAATACATATGTGCCTATGTTATCGCCGATAGCCATGGAGCTCATCACGCTGGCTCGGATGTGCGTGTGCCCAACGTTCAGCCCAATGACGACTCCGGTTTGATCGACGCGTGGACGTTCTATTATGTTCAGATAGAACACGTTACCCTCACGTACACTCGACTTCTTCCACTTTGCAGTCCACTCCTCGCGCCCTACGATCTTCGATGCCTTGACATCCCCTGTCACATCCTCCGCATTTGAGGCTGCCTCCACTCATACATGATACAGAGATACTACCTCGGCTCAATTTCCCTTCCAACCCAATGCGCAGCTCTTTTCTGATGACGTCCAGTGCAACTGCACCGCCATCCTCGATGCAACCGCCGATATTCTGAGCTGAGCACAACCACGAGTTCTGGGTTCTTCGTCCACTCCACGCAAGTCAGGATATGCTGTTTGCCCATGCTCGACTTGACTTTTAGGTGGAGCCATTCATCCTCGCCCCGAGCTTTCAGGACAAACGCTCATCCTAGACGCCTTGACGTTTCAGACGACGCTCAGTACTTGCCGTACACCGTGTGGCTTCGCAAGAACCACTTTTCCAACTTGAAGGTACCAATCGTGGTCCTGGCGCTTTGTTTCTCTCGGTGCATCATGCTCCCTGGAAAATATTACAGCTGAGGAAACGCAAGGGCGAGAGGAGGCCTCTAGTAGTCATGGGAGAAGAAGTCGATGTTCGTCGCACTAGGCGTGCGGTCAGCACAAGCCTCGCCTATGAACATAGTGCGGAGAAAACCATCACTCCACTGGAGCTGGGGGTTGTGTTTTGATTGTGATATTGCGGGCATTCATAGGCACGGTATGTACGTTTTGTTTGTCTTCCCCCTATGCCATCGCGCTCGACTGCATCCACTGACGAAGCGATGTTTTTGCAGTATATTCTTCAGCACTCGCACCTCGACATCCTCGCCATTCAGCGCAAATTAATATTCCTATTCGCGATCTAGATCGTTACAGATTGGCTCTTCTCTTGCCCATCTACGTCGACTGCAACTACAGCGCCTTTCATGGTTCATAACCGTGCGCGTGAAGACCCATTCATATGCGGTACGTCTCTAACTCATCTTTGTGAGAGTTTATCGCTCACCTGGACACTTCCAGATATGCAACAGCCGTGCAAAACCCTGACATCAAGCCTGCCGGCGCACCCGGCGTGTACGGCTTACTCTGAACCTCCCTCGAGTAGGACGCGATTCTGCCGACCTTTTGGATCTCTAAGCCCGATCGCTCTCGGAGGTACTTCTTACTCACCATTTTTGCACCTAGGAGTGCGCAGATATACGCGCGACATCTATTTGGAGATTGCCCCTCAAGAACATCTGAGCCTCCCTTCGCGCACTATCCGCGTGTCATTTATGTCGAGAATGCGGGGCATGCTGTAGTTGGGTCAGAATTCACCGGGAATGCTGAAGCTATTGAGGGTGCGCATCTTTCTTTCACATCGCTTGGTGAGAAGCTTACTTACCAGCAGAGACATCTTAGACTGACTCCGTGCTCTTTGTGAGAGATGGCGACGCTGGATGCATAATCGTTTGCGCCTTGACCTCCCGTAGATTGTCCGCTGGGGTGACACCAAACGTTAGCTGACCTCTGCCGTACGGAAAGATACTAATAGACATTGGCAATCATATAAACTCAATTTCTACATACCTCCCCGAGAGCAATCTCCTCCACGTCACGACTTCTTCCAGATCCTAGTCTTCCAAGGAAACACCCTTCATCTGCGCCGTGGGACCCAAACAGTCATTCTTCCTCCTAATCTTCAGTTCCTGAGGGTCCGGTTATATGATACGGATTAGAATGTGCTCTAGGACGACATGAACAGCTCAAACGCAGGCACTAGTCCCATCTCAGCTGCTTCCTGGATCCGGAGCGGCTCCTTGCGGTAGAGGGTTTGAGCGAGCCTAGGATGATGGTGGGCCTCTTTCGCTTCTTCCGGGACAGAAGGTACTCGGAATCCATATGCATGAGCAGTAATGTTTTCCAAGTAGCTCTTCATCCACAATAAGAGCAGCCGGCGGTCCCAGCCCATTGCAGAAAAAGAGCTCTGGATATATGCAAGTGTGCAGTCTTCGCCTCAGATGCTTTTGGGGCTCTGTCTGCAGTGGTCCCCTGCGACAGGGTGTCGATGCGAGCGTAGGGCACTGATGGACTCCCTACACTTCTTCGAGGCCCAGTAGGCGCTAGGTACGCATATGTACGAGCAGCTGGCGATCTCAGTCCATGAGCAGCTTTTGATCTTGGAGCATGAGCCTGACCATCTGGAGATCCCGGCGTACGGACACGCGCTGTTAGTGGAAACCTGGTCTATCATTTCCCTGTTAGCCGGAAAGAGCCCTGCACGAGCACGAGGAGCTGTAGGCACAATACATGAACTCGACTCTCGAGAAACCGAAGGCAATAGTTGCTTTTTAGTTCAAATGGTATTAGCCGGAGGAGGAGAGCAGGAAGAGCGCATCGGCCAGGAGCCGCACATCGGCTAACAGCAGTACATCGATGAAGAGTAATGCATTGGCATTCTCTTTCTTGCGGTGCACTATGGTCATTTGGGCCATCTAAGAGTGCAGAGAACACCGACATCGTCTTGTTGTTGTGACTGGGCCTGTCTTAGTCGATGCCACAAAATCCCTTGGATATTCGAATAGGCTATGGGAAGTGAATTATAGACAGCTTCAAGGCGGACGACAGGTGAGTACTTTCCCATTCTATGCCTAAAGCCTCCAGTAGATTGTGCTGTAGGGAAGAAGATCACAGTGGCTATGAGGGTGGTAGACCATTGTGGGCCATCTGATTCCCAAGATATTCTGCGAAATCCTATGCAAACGAAGAATTCGCCTACGGCTTGCCGCGGCAGAAGATATCATTTTTAGACCATTTTGTCGATCCTCAGTGTAGGGCACGCTGCTGGGCCCATATGCATGATATGCGTCGTTCATGGGGTAATGGGTCTACAGGAGTACATTGTGGCCAGCTGAAGGATTCGGAAAAATAGACTGAATTCTCAGCTGCCTAGTGCGATGTCGAGCCTACCTTCTGTCAACACGAGCTCCTTCGTCGTCGCCATCACCTCGGACTCAGGTTGAAGCTTCCGGCTGAGTCCCATTTCCCTCAGCAACATGGAACTATTAGCGCTATCTTGCATGTGCCGATGTCTGCGCATGGCTCCCCACACACACGAACTTGGCGTCATTCTCTCTATCTGGAAGCATTTAAATCAAATATAATAACATGGGGTGGAGCTCATTATTGTGGATAACTCAGACATCTATTTACCTGCTTGCTTCTCACAACCAAGATCCAAGATTATTTCTGTTGTAACCACCAGATCTATTCAGTTCCTATCAGTAGTTGTTTAGCTGACTTGACATTTGGACAGCTATGTATTCACAGTGTACTAAAAATGCACATGTAAGATGACAAAAAATGAAGTACAAGCATATCTAATATATAACATCTACTGTTCCCTGGCCAAAACTTGAGCCTCCAACTAATTAACAGTCTGGGTGCATTTATGGTACACTGTTGCTAAGTTCACAGTAGATCCTGTGTGTAAGGATGCTGTTCTCCCAGGACTTTTTTTCTTCCTTCCAGAACTTGGCTACCCAGCTGCTGAGCCTCCATCAACAATCCTTTGTCAAGGTATGTTACTGCTAACTGTGCCATGGCTTCCAGTGTATCTGGATATTCTAGTCCAAGTATTGTCTTGAAGTTATCAACTGCCTGAATTCCTAGATCCTCTACCTCCAACCAACACTCCAACTTGTTGTATGTTGCTCCCAGAGTGGCCATAGCTTTAAGTGTGTATGGGTGTTCAGCTCCAAGAACTGTATTCATTGTCTTCAGGACTTGCATCTGCAACTTCTTGGCTTCTTACCACTGCCCCAGATCTCCATGTATTTCTGCTAAGTTAGCCATGTTTAACAGTGTGTGGTGTTGTGCTACTCCAGGCAACCTCTTCCTTGCCTCCAAAGCTGGATTTTGGAGCTCTTCAGCCTTCTTCCACTGTCCCAACTCCCTATATGTTACTGCCAGATTGGCCATAGACCAAAGTGTATCTGGATGTTTTGACCCAATTAATCTTGTTCTTGCCTCCAGAACTGCAATCCCTAGCTTTTCAGCTTCTTTCCATTTCCCAAGTGCTTGATATACGTCAGCCAGATTGCTCATGATCCACAGTGTTTCTGGATGTTCTAATCCAAGGAGTACCTTTCTGCCCTTTAATGCTGCATTCTCCAATTCTTCAGCCACTTTCCATTGTCCTAGAACTGTGTATGTTACTCCCAAATTGGCCATAGCCCAAAGTGTATCTGAATGGTCTGTACCAAACAACCTCTTTCTTGCCTCCAGGACTGAAATTTCCAGCTTCTCAGCTTTCTTCCAATGTCCAAGGTCACAATATATGTCTGCAAGGTTGGCCACAGCTGTCAAGACTCATTCCCAAAGGTGAATAGGAACTAGAGGACATATGTTATGATAGCACCACATCAGAAAATGTTGGAAGTAATATTGGAAGGGTTTCCAACTGTAATGCTACAGATAAGAACTAACTTTGTGCAATGCTCATTTGATCTGCATGTTCATAACAGGCCTTAATATGAACTTTCAGCATATGCTGAAATGCAAAATCCTCAGTTGAATATCCAATTGCTACCAACATGGATAAAAGAGCAACTGCTGCCAGATATTTTCTGGCTTTCTCTTCACCCATAATGCAATCTCTGCTCCAAGCATGCATTAGTGGGTGCATGGAGTAAACACTGTCATATGTAGTTCTCTTGATCAATGAAAAAGACAATAGCACCCTAATTCCTTCATGAAGATAATGGTTAACCCATTCCCCATCACTATCTACTGTCAGGAGTGTTTTATCCAGGAATTTGATTGCTAAGGGTAGACCAAGAATATTTTCTTTAGTAATATTCCACTTTGCTGCTGCTTCTGCAGCATGCTTAAATATTTCTTCAGCAATATTGTCATGATGCAACAATGCAAATGTATCCAGAATTGCAATGGCACTTTGTGCAGCTTTTGATTCAGGTGAGCTGGGCTGCTTAATTGCTCTGGCCTTAATATGCTTCAATGAGAGATCCCATGTACCATAGACAGAGTATTGATAGTTGGATGCTCCCTTGAAGTAGCTATCTGACATAAGCTCTTTGTGGTGCTTGATGAATTTCATCAGATAGTTGTTGATAGTACACAGTCCAGCTTGAATAGAGGCTCCAACCTGATCAATAGCAAGTGGTAGAAAATAGAGCTCTGCCACAATTTTCTGTGCCATCTCCTGGTATTTTTCAGCAGCAGATTCCAGAGCACTAGTTTTCAGGAGCAAAGAGACAGCAGTTTCTGTATCCAATTCTAGGACCTCTGCAGAGTACTCAAATGAAGTGACTCTGCCCAGAGATTTATTCCTGCTGGTGATGTCAAGACTTGTTCCCAAAGGTGAATAGGAACTAGAGGACATAGGTTACGATAGCGCTACATTGGAAAATGTTGGAAGTATGTTGGAAAGAGTTCTGACTGTAATGCTACAGATAAGAACCGTTGGCTTTAGCTTATGTGCTGCACCCTTCCAGTTCTTGTGGGTTCTAACTTAAACATGGTCCACACATCGGAAGATAGTACTGCGGGGTCAGAAAGTTGTTGGAGACAACTTGGGAGTTTGACAACTAGAGACAAAGTCTAGTGTTGAGAGCGAGATAAGGCTAGTTGATGTAAGTCAACTAGCAGGGAAATTGTAAGGAAGTCGGAGATCGGAAAGTGAAGAGACTTAGAACTTAGTCAGAAGACTAGGTGGGATCTTAGTCAATATTTGAATTGGAGTCTAGGGTACAGAACTGAGCTACTTAAATACTAGTATCACTAATTGTAATAATGAAAGCAGAAGTAGCAACACTATGGAGATGAGGGATAATAAGAGTCCTTGACATATAATAAAAGTAGCAGAAGCAGAAGCAAAAATGTATCTGAGCAGAAGTGTTTGTAGTAACAGTATTGTATAAATATGAGTCATAGGATCAAGACAATAGTTTGGAGATAAGCAAGAATGGAAACAGGCGGAAATAGTTGGAAGCATATCGGAAGATGATTCAGAAATGTTGGAAAGTGTCAGAAGAGATCATGGATATGACAGTATTCCTCCCTTAAGACTGAGCCCTCGAGGGATTGATTGGAAGTGTTTGGAGTCATTTGGCAGAATTTTTTTTTTGGTGCATATAAGGCAGATAGGGGTCAAATAAACTTTTAACACCCACTTCCCATGCCTATTTTTTCCAAAAGCAACCATCATGCCCACTTCGACATCCAAGGCCCCTGTATCAATTGAGGCACAACAAGTGGAATACAAGTGCAAGAAGTGCAAGATAGAGGAGGAAGCACTCCACTTGGCAGAAGAGGAAGAGTGTGAGGCATGACATTTGGAGCACGAAGCATGAATGGCAGAGATCTGACAGACTGTGGAAGAGGTGCAGAAGGCCTCAGAGGCTAACACAAAGGCCAAGGGAAAGGGCAAGGTGCCAGCAGAATTGAGTGGAAACAAGAGCAGACTGTGGTCTGCTACACACAAGTGTTGGCAGTGCGCCAATAAGAATTTGGAGTGTGTGGAGGAACCATAAGTCTTTTTCTGGTTTTGATCATTTTGCTAATAGTTTTTTTTTTAGGGGCAAAAAACCATGTTGCTCCTGCAAGGCAATGAAAAAACCTTGCAGCAACATCAAGGTGAAGCTGTCATGGAAGGTCAGCGGAAAGAAATGCAAGCAGGATGAGAGCGAGGAGGTGGAAGAGACGGATAAGGTGATGGAAGTGGAGGCACCTGCACAGAAGAAGGAGCAGAAGGCAGAGGGTTGGGAGGCTTTCAGCAAGCGACTAGTGGTTGCTGTCAAGAAGCTTGCAGAGGAAATGGGAGCATTGCAGAAAGAGGTAGTGGACAAGGGGTGGAAGACCTGAGGGGTCTTAATGAAGTTGGTGAAAAGGCCAGAGAGGAGCTACCAGGAGATGCTTGTGCAGGCAGAAGGAGTTGCTGCCAATATCAAACCGATGCATTGGCAACACCTGCCACTGTGGGAGGGGTTGAAGGCATCCAAGAAGCAGATGAAGTGGGAGATGGAAAAGAGGTGGAAGGCTTGGATGAAGCTGATGTCAGATGGGGAGTTGAAGGTGGACAATGAAGATGTGGAATGGGCCGGAAGCTCCAACAGTATGTCAGAAACAGAGATGGGAGAGCAGGGGGTGAGGGTTTGCAAGAGCACTGGAGTGCAGTTGGAGAGCAGAAAGGAGGTGGAGAAGCAGGTGGAAAAAGAGGTGGAGACAGCTGGGCCATCTCAGATGGTATTGGAGGATGTAGAGATGGAAGTAGTGACAGAGAAAGAGGCAGGGCCTGCAGAAGAATTGCAGACTCTACAGTAAATAGAAAAATGGAACTTTGTATATAGATTTTGTTTTCTTGTTCTTTCTTGTTTGTAAATGAATTCTTGAATTCTTGATAAACTAAGTGTGATGAAAATGTCGGAAATAAGCAGAAAATGTCGGAAAGTCAGAAATGACTATAAAGTTGTAAGGGGTCCAGGTTTGTTTGGATATGCAGCATGGAAGTCAGAAATGAGTTCCACTGTGTGTTCCAGTTCAGAGGTGGAAAGCCAAGAGAATTCTTTGTTGGTGCCTTCATAGCCTAGCCAACATACTTTGTATTGAAGTCTGCAAATACAGCATCAATTGATTTTGGAGTCAATGATCTCACTGATTTTGTATTCTGGTTCTCTGTCAATGTGAACTGGTGGAGGCAGAGGCTCAATGCAGTTCAGAATGGTGTTGGGTGTGGCTGGTTCTAGCATAGAGACATGGAAGACTGGATGAACAGCGCACATAGCATCTGGAAGTCAGAAGGTAAATGAACAGGTACCTGCTTCTGCAATGATCTCGTAGGGTCCTAAATATTTTCTGATAGTTTCTTTGAAGGTCAAGTGGTGTGGAAGAATTGTGCTTTAACAAACACTTGTTGACCTATGCAGAAAGTTGGTGGAAGTTGTCAGCATGCATCTGCAGGACCTTGATAGCAGAACTGAGTGTCATATCCACGAATCTCTTCTGACACCTTCCGACATTCCACATCATTTTCCGATATACTTCCGACTATTTCTGCCTGTTTCCATTCTTGCTTATCTCCAAACTATTGTCTTG
The DNA here is from genome assembly GCA_036937055.1 of Nidula microcarpa. Lineage (NCBI taxonomy): Eukaryota > Fungi > Basidiomycota > Agaricomycetes > Agaricales > Nidulariaceae > Nidula > Nidula microcarpa. The sequence continues at coordinate 1,845 of JASFDD010000693.1, read as the reverse complement.
ATCCTATGACTTGTATTTATACAATACCGTTACTATGAACACTTCTGCTCAGATATGTTTCCACTTCCACTTCCGCTACTTTTATTATATGTCAAGGACTCTTATTATTCCTTGTCTCCATAGTGTTGCTACTTCTGCTTTCATTATTACAATTAGCGATACTAGTATTTAAGTAGTTCAGCTTTGTACCCTAGACTCCAATTCAAATATTGACTAAGATCCCACCTAGTCTTCTGACTAAGTTCTAAGTCTCTTCGCTTTCCAACCTCCGACTTCCTTCTGACTTCCCTTCTAGTTGACTTACATCGACTAGTCTTATCTTGCTCTCGACACTAGACTTTGTCTCTAGTTGTCAAACCCCCAAGTCATCTCTGACAACTTTCCGACCCCACAGTACTTTCTTCTGACATGTGGACCACATTTTAAGTTAGAACCCACGAGAACTGGAAGGGTGCAGCACATAAGCTGAAGCCAACAGTTCTTATCTGTAGTGTTACAGTTGGAACTCCTTCCAACATTACTTCTGACATTTTCCAACGTAGCACTATCATAACCTACATCCTCTAGTTCCTATTCACCTTTGGGAATGAGTCTTGACACTGAGCTTCTGCTACTGCAGTCTTGAGTGTAGAGTGCAATTCATCAAGGTTAACTACAAATTCACAGGTGCAGGCAGAAGCAAGGTTGTGTTCAGGATGAATGGTAAGATTAGGGTGGTAACCCTTATTGGCAAAGAAGGGTGAAATGCTGGTCATGGCAGAAGGCACATTGTTGTAGGTGAATTCTGCAAGCAGAAGAAGTTCCAACCAGTTGTCTTGCTGGTAGTTACAATATACTCAAATGTATTGTTTGAGTGTTTGATTAGTTCATTCCATTTGTCTGTCACCTTCTGGATGGTAACCAGAAGTGAAGTGTAGGTGCATGTTGAGAGCCTTACCAAGTGAGCAGAAGAAATGGGAGATGAATTCAGAACCTGTGTTGGAAGTAACATGCTCTGGTACACTGTGCTTAAAAAACACATGCATAATGAAGAGCTGCGCTAGATCAGCAGAAGTGACTGTGTCGTAGGTCGGAATGAAAATACTCTGCTTGGATAATCAGTCAATGATTACCAAGATAGTGTCATAACTGCTGGATGGTGGAAGCTTCTTGATGAAGTCCATAGAGATTGAGTTCCATGGGCATTCTGGTATCAGAAGTTGTTTGAGCAATCCATATGGTTTGTGACATTGGGGTTTAGAGTGCATACAAGTAACACAAGATTTACAATAGTCTTTGATGAAAGAGCAGAGACCTGGCCAGGTATATTCCCATCAGATGAGTTCAATGGTTTTGTTCTGACCAAGGTGACCAGAAAGAATGTGGTCATGCTTATACTGAAGGATTTGGAGGCAGAGATTGTCAGAAGTGGGGACATAGATTCTGTCATCGAGGTACAATAGACCATTGGCAGAAAGGGACCAACAGCCTTCAGGCACTGTAAGATGTGCAGCAGAAATGGGGTTAGAAGGAAGAGTGGAAATGATATCATTGTGAAGTCGTTCAATGTCCATTACTATAGACGCATGAAGAGATGGACCTATGAAATGAGTGGCACAGAGAGAAGCAGAAAGTTGTTCCTGCGAGAATACTGGGCAGAAATTGTGCAGATTCACTTTAGCATAGTTGTTATTCCCCCCTTTAGGGTAGACGTCCCATTGTCTAGTTAAAGAGTCAGGCTTGGTTCCAAGGTGTCCAGGGCAGAAACAAATGACCATGTTGAACTGCAAAAGGTATTCTGACCATCTGGCTTGTTGGTGTGTAAGAATCTTGGTAGTAGAAAAATATTCAAGATTCTTGTGGTTG
>JASFDD010000692.1:0-10901 GCA_036937055.1 Nidula microcarpa | reverse complement strand
AACCATGAAGGAATCCAGGAATTATCTCCCGATTCTTTCTATGGCACACGATATGTTTGTACCCACTGTTTTTTGTTTGACAACTTGCTAAATGGATCACTCAGACTGCGCTTTCTATCAAGGATTCACCTGCTGTCAAGGCTTCGACTTCTAAGGGTTCAGATCTCTTTGGTAGCTCGAAAGACCTTCTTACTATCAAGAAACGAGCACCTGGTATTGGTTCATCCAAGAGTCTAACTGAACTTGCGCCTTTGACCCCGACGCCTACTGTGAAAGGAAAAAGGAAATGTGTTGTCCGTGAATGCGCTGATATCGATGAGGAACTAGCCTCGCGTCTCCAACGAACACCCATGCTAGGGTCAGTTGCAAATCCAATTACTATTGATTAGTACAGTGAAGCTATAATTTATGTAGCATGGTATTATCGACGATGTTTTGCACCCTATTACTATCACCCACTATGATTAATTATGTTCTGCCTCTCTTGTAAGAAGTACCACCACCCCTTCCGCGATTATAGTTGTAAGCATTATCACTGCCTGAACTTTGAGTATATGTTCTTTTCTTGCTAACGGGAGCAGGAGCCTGGATCTCTAATGATTGGTAACCGACCTTGGCGCATTCTTTGTCGAAAGCGTCGATAAGGGTATTGAAATCAACAGTGCTCATGCATCCGAAGAGAGGATGGCTAGAGGACCATCTGTTCGCAGTCAGACGAGGAGAAGTGACCCCAAAGGCCATGCGAGCAAGCATTCGCGGATCGTCCCGCACAGGGCAGGCTCGAAGGACGTCTTGAACTAGTTTCGGATCCACTGCGGTAACGACGCTGGGATCGAAATTCACGGCTTGGCCCTTCATACAGAATGTGCATTTTCCGCACATCCCATCTGGGACAGCGTCATTGTCTCCGAAGTACTTTGCCAAGTTGTGGGCAAGGCCTAGATAGCCAACAATGAATATCAGAGCGAATTATCAAATGCTCATACTTACAATCGTCATCTGTGGCAAATTCGATAACTTGACGAAGTTTGGTTATGGATTCCTCTTCCCGTTTCAGCATGCGCTCATACATTTCATCTGCAAGCTTCCTGATCTCCGCCGTAGTCTTCTCAAATGGCTTTATGACGGCGTATCGCTGGAAAGAATGAGAAATATATTGACCACTATAATCTCAAAGCACATACCGCTCTGATTTGCGATACCTTAATAGCAACAGCTCCTTCCAATTCCCAATTGCTGATATGTCTAGCTAAATCACCTCTATCGATGCCAGATCTTGCTGCTGCCGTGACTATATCAAGCTGAACAGCAGAATTCTTAGCCAATACCCCAATCACTGTATTCTTGGATATCTACCTCATGCTTGCCAGTGACACCCTTTTTAGTCCAGTACGTCCTGATGGTTTTTCCAAACGTGCTGGTATCGGAGGTGACTTTTGCATGCAAGGGCGTTATTTCGTAGATGGAATAGAATGGCGTAATAGCGCGGATATATCCATAATCCAGTTCCAGTTGTGTGTAACACAGTCCCAACACATTGGGCTTCAACGACTATTATCAACCAAGCTCGCAGAGCATTAAAAAGAAGTGCATACCCGCATATCATAACTAGAATGAAGATTTCAGTACTAACGAACAGTGAAAAAACAACGAATGGGCTCACTCCTTCCCCTGCTTATAGTGGTTAAAATCAAGCGTACCGTCCGGTGCCGGTTCCTTCATAATGACTTCTTGTAGCCAAAGTTCCATATCCTTCATTGAGCAAGTATCACCACGGGCGAAACCTTCCAAAACTGGTATATCGGGAGCTGATAAAAAGAGCATGCAGGTGGAGGGCAGGCCATCACGCCCCGCCCTGCCAACTTCCTGGCTATAATTCTCAAGAGTCTTAGGTAAAAATAGATGAATGACCTATTTGTTCGATATGCATTAGCTAGAAAAACGTTCATTGGAGACGGAGATGCGTACTTGTCGAATATTGGCTGTGAATCGGTGATGGTTAATGAAGAAAGGTGACGATACAAAATTTTATCATACCTTTGTCGATACCCATGCCGAAGGCGATTGTGCATACTACAACCCCAGCTGACGACTGCATGAACTCGTTTTGAACCTTTTCTCGCTTTTCTGAGGGTAGCCCAGCATGGTATACCATAGCATCTATTCCATGAGGCATGAGGTGGCTCGCGACTTCATCAGCGTGCCTCTGCAGGGTGACGTAGACAATGGAAGGTCCTGTCCTTTCCTTGAGAAGTGGTATAAGGCGATTCAGTTTCTTGTCTAAAGTGCCAGCAACCTCGACTTGCAACGATAGACTGCACTTTTATGTTAGTCTGGGCTTTGATAGAGAGACATAGAACAAACTAACTTGGGGCGGAAGACAGAAGTACGAAAAACTCCGGATTCCTTGCTGATTTTAAAGGACTCACATATATCCTTCGTCACGGCTAGTGTAGCAGTTGCGGTCAAACATAATACACGTTCCACATTTTGCTCTTCGGCGAAACGTGCAATCTTCAGGTATTCGGGGCGGAAGCTGGCACCCCACTGATTAATGAAAAGTTAGAGATAATCAAAAAAAAAAGATGGGCGATGTCAAATTACTTGAGAAATGCAGTGTGCTTCGTCAACAGCAAGGAGGGAAATGTTCACTTGACTCATCATGTTGATAAATCCCTCGTTATTGAGCCTATCGCGAAGTTAAGAGTCTCGTCGATGGGGAAGAGCATTGCGACATACCTTTCAGGTGCTACGTATAACAGTTTCAGATGGCCAGCCATCACTTCCTCTTTAACCCATCGTGTTTTCTCTAAGGAGAGTGTACTGTCGAGATTCGCAGCCTTGATACCCAGGGCGACTAGGGCATCGACTTGATCTTTCATCAGAGCAATCAAGGGCGAAATGACAAGTGTAATTCCCTGGATATACCCCGTTAATCCCATATGAGTAGTTATGTAGCACTGGTGTTGACTCACATCTAGACATAGCGCTGGAACTTGATAAACGAGACTCTTCCCACCTATCACGAGATATATATGCATCAGCACGTAAAATATGTCTTTATAAAACGAGATAATGACCTCCTGTTGGAAAGAGAACGAGGGCGTTTTCGTTGTCCTCTACCAGACGACGGATAGCCTGAAAATTTTGAATGAAAATTTGTCAGATCGCCAGCACTATGATTGGGCATATGGGCTCACCGCCTCTTGAGAGAGTCGGAAGGAGCCGTGTCGGAAGACATCTTTAAGGACTTGATGAGCTTTCTCCATTAAGCGAAGGAGGTAGTGTACAAGTGCGGAGAAGCAGTATGACTTGGAAACGAAGTTGTTTGGCGATATGGACGTGTTATTTGCGGATGTATGATTTAAATGGCGCACGTGGAGACAATCAGGCCGAATGGCCCGTGAAGTTGCCAATCCCAGTTGTGGACGATCTCCTGAGTCCCACGATCTCCTGGCCCACCGAATCAGATCGACTCACGGAAATCGTTACCTGCACGATTCCACTGTTCTCATGATGATGCATTCACACCGATCATTGGCACTTCTTCCGTGTCCAAGTATTCCCATCGATCTGCCTTTTCTATGCAGCACATTGACCAAGCGCTTCATGCATCCACTCCTTTACCAGACACTCAACTGAAGTGCACTGGTAATAGTCTACCTAATCACCCGGTGACAGTTGGCCGGATGGAGGCTGTCCTACAAACTCTTACATGGTGCGAGCCCCCATGGACATGCACCCAGCTTGTTTGCACCGCTTTGATCATCCGCAGCGAAGACGCTGTGTCAAGATCGATATCCCATCTCTTATTGCAAGTCAGCAAGGCCCCGTCTCCTGAAAACGTCGGAAATCAGCGCCCACGTATGAAGAGACCTCCCCGTGACGCCTGAGGCCGAATATTCTGATACTATCAAGCCACGGGAGTGCATCGTACAATTACCGGCAGGCAGTCTTTGTGCTGCATACGTTCCTTCCAACCGTCTTGCGTATTCCTTCCCGCTGCGTTCTATCCTGCTGGCCAGCAAGATGCAGCTTGCGCACTTCCCGTCTTCTGATCGATTGTCACAGTCCGCTTCCGCAAGGCCCTCATCACAGTCAGTCTATTCGGATAGCTTGCCCCGTTCTCCTCGAAACCAAAGTTCGAATATACCACCTTCGGACTATGCCTCGACATCTGGATCGTTGTTGAAGAAATGGAGTCGCCTATCTCTACGATCGAATACGTCCGACGATACGCCGCCTCAAGGAACCATTCGCCCCCAACATGTAAACGCAAGCCGTCCAGGTGACTCTCCCTCAAAGCACCGACTACCATATAAGCCTTCATTTACGAAACGTGAGGGCATTTTCACTATTTATACTGTTTGAAGCTCATTTGCGCGTATTAGCAACGTTTAAGTGGATACAAGGAGAACTCATTGGGCGGGGCAGCTACGGGAGAGTCTTTATAGCACTGAATGCAACCACTGGGGAGGTTATGGCAGTCAAGCAAGTTAAACTGCGTCATATAGCGAACGACAGGCTCACTCGACAACTAGACGTCATTCAAGCCCTTCAATTCGAAAGCAACACCTTGAGAGATCTCGACCACCCTAATATTGTCCAATATTTGGGGTACGAGGAGAATGCAGAAACCCTGAACATGTACGTATCGATGCTTTGCCGAAGGTCTGCCAGAGTCCTCATCTTCTTCGTAGTTTTCTTGAATACGTTCCGGGAGGAAGTATAGCAAGTTGTCTGCGTAATCATGGCAAGTTCCGGGAAGAAGTAACCAAATCCTTTACGAAACAAATACTGAGTGGCCTGGAGTATCTCCACTCCAAACAAATCCTTCATAGAGTGAGCTGTCTTCTCTGTATTAGCGACAGATTATTGATATTTTTTCCATAAGGATATGAAAGCCGACAATATCCTCGTTGAACCTTCAGGGACATGTAAAATTTCAGACTTTGGTATCTCGAAGAAGGCGGAAGCCGTAAACCAAGGTCGAGCTTATACTGGAATGAAGGGGACAGTGTATTGGATGGCACCCGAAGCTTTGGATTCCCAGGGAGGTTACGACGTCAAGGTCGATATTTGGAGCCTAGGATGCGTCGTCCAGGAAATGTGGACTGGTTTGAGGCCATGGAGCGGCGAAGACGTGATACCAGTGATGATGAAGGTAACTGTGAATCTCTCTTGAAGGATAACCTCGCTTACATTGCATCTTATCAGCTCATTACACTCAGGCAACCACCGCCTCTGCCATCTGATATGATCCTATCAAAAAGTGCCCATGACTTCCGCAATCTCTGTTTCCAATCGTACGTGATTTACCTTTATAATTATTCGATTTCCATTAAAGATATCTTCACTCGTGTAGAGATCCTCAACGACGCCCATCTGCTGTAATATTGCAGGACCATCAATACCTAAATCTCCCACCTGATTGGACTTTCAAGCCTTCTGACCTAACGAAGCCTGTCGCAGCGCGCTCTCAGTCGATCGCTCGGGGCAAGTCGCCTCTTCGGCGTAATAACCCTCCATTAGACGTTGATATCCCACCGATGCCAAGCCAAGGTGCTGCAGGGCCGCAGACTGCCTACCAGGACGTTGCAACAGCACGGCCTTCCGGACGTCCTGTATTGACACCGCTTGCTATTCCCCAACATTCGTCCACTGATACCGCTCCAAGACCAAAGCCTTCCCGAGGCCCGAGCCCTCCTCTTGTAATCATTACACCGCCTGGTTCACCCAAGAGTGCTTCTGCTATGGATTGGCTAGTTAGGCGAACTAGCCCCTCAACTACTGAAAGTTCAGAGAATCGCAGCAGAACTTCTAGGTCGTCCCGATCACGACATCGCCGTTATAGAGTAACGAATCCAGATTGTGAATCTGACGGTGAGGAAGTAGATGCGATGGGAAATCGTTCGGCGACTCGACCGCGATTTGTATTCAATCCTCCCCCTCTTCCAGAGCCAACTTTAGCAACGCCATACTCATCGCAACTTGCTCCGGGAACGACACTGCGAACAGACGACACTGCGAACTTGTTCCTGCAGGCAGGATGCGCAACACTGCTCGCGTCGATCGGCTCTAGTGCAAGGAAATCTTCCCAGAACACTTCACGCTCATTATCCCGACCACCATCTTCTGCTCCTTCTCAGAAGTCCCAAGACCCAAGGCGATCATCAGAGGCTTCCGTCTATTCTGATAGTGATGGCGAATCGTTTTGGAAGAAACCACCCGTGGACCTTACTGCCCCGTCACGGTCCAGCCAGGAGAGGAGCTCTGCTCGCTTGTCATCTACATCTTCTAGACCGACGCGGAGCCATAGATCCAGTAGAAGTGCGCGCATGAGCATAAATGCACGGAGAGAGAATACGTGGGCACCTCGACCGCATGTGGAGGATGTGGTGGAGCACTTGGGCGAGTTCTTCCCTGACCACGATCTTGACCAAGCTGTGAGCGAGATAGGGTCTCGCCGTCCGAGTGTAACAAGAAGTCAGAATACGAAGAGTATTAGGAGGATTGCTGCAGAGCAAGTCACACGCAGACAGGCAGATCCTGATGTTTCTCGCAGGCGCACTAGGCTCTGGGACAGCCGTCTGGAAGAAATAAAGACGTAGATGTTTTATACTAATTGTATTCCTTGGAATATACCTTAGAGCTTCACTGTAATACATTAAATCATATATAGGTCGTATATAATAATCAGAATTCCACGCAATTTTGTATTACACCACACACGATATCTCAAGTAGCTTGGTGTCAGAAATAAGTCTTACTTGAGAGGCGTGCCTGTCGCTTCGATTGCCTGCATACCCATACTTCCTGAAGTGACTGCGCAAGAGATGCTCCAGAGGAAAATAGCATTGGAACAATAGCTAATCTCATCTACAGCAAAAATACAATCCACAAGACACTCCTAATGTATACGCCGCATGCGGGCTTGCGCACACTACTCAATGGCTGTTGCAGGATACTATAACACAAGAATCCGAACCCAAGACCGTTAGCTATTCGCTTAGAAATGCTCCTTGGCGAATGAGAACTCCACAGTTGGGCCGCTATGATGCACAGTAGCGCCTCTGATGGCTGTCGCCAGACCACCAGGGCCACAGAAATAGGTCTATGAAAGTTGGGCGTAAGTCCTACGTCAACACCGATATAGCGCATCACTTACCCCGACTTTGGTCTTCAGTTGGGAGGTGCTTCCAGGTAGATACTGGCCGGTCTCAATGGCCTGTCTCATCTGCCCGAATATAGACATCCAGTCCGGACGGCCGAACATTGTGCGCGAACGGAGGAGTGTCAAGGGATCATACTCAGCACCAGCGTCGTTGACTGCAATGTTCCACAACATGTCCTCACCGATCTTTTGCGTGAGGTAGACATTGATTCGGAGGAAGTTGGCTAGACGACCAAGATTTAATTGCGCACAAGAGTAAATGAAGAAATAAGACTCACGATCTGCCTGGGCGGCTTCGACCTCCTGAAGAAGACTCTGGAACCAACCGAACGAGGGCGCATCACGACACACCCAGAAAAACTCGACACGGCGAAGGGTTCCCAGTCTGCCCTTCCTTTGCATGTACCAAATATGCTTCAAAATAGACGCGAAGGGCGTCACGCCAATACCGGCGCCGATCAACACAGCAACTTCGACGTTGAAGACATCCTCGGCAGGTGCACCATAGGGACCGTCAATGCGAATTGAAGGGAGTGTGATGGAGGAGACTGTTGGATCGAGTTCGACGAAATCGCCACGGGTCGTGCCGCTCTTTTCGTCCTTCTCCGAGCCCTTCATCGCAGCACTGGTCATTGCAGCAACAACGGATGGACCAACACCCAGGCGATCTCCGAGAGCGCGAGTCCAGTCACCGACTTGACGAATGTGCACCGAGACATATGGATCTTCGGGAGCCGAGGTGATCGTGAACTGCCGTCGAGTCAGACAGAGCAAGCTCAAAATATAATATGTCAACTCACAGGATGCCATTGGAACTTGGATATTTCCGGAATTTGGACGAACAACCATTGACCAGCAACGTATTTGAAGCTTGGCTTTACAATACGCAGTTCCATAGCACCTGTCAGTGTTGTATCCATGAGTTGCTATTAATAGAACAAACAGGAAAATTGAGCACGTACCACTCGGATGAACAAGGACCTTTGACAGCCTTGTTGCCCTTCTCGCACGGTACTCTCTCCACATGCGTTCGCCGAAGTAGATAATTCCGGGCCAGATAGTGAAGCGCCAGCTGAGGTAGCCAAGACAATGCTCTGTGGAATAGAAAGGGAAGAACGAAACCAAGTCGGGATCGACAGAGTCACGGACGAAGCACCCTGTAGCGTGGGTGTAGAGACCGATCATGAAGAAGAATGCAAGGTGGTGAGTATACCAGAAAGCCTCGAAGCACTGGTTGCGAATCTTGTGGTGGGCAGTGGTGTACATGAGCAGCATGATGAGAAGCATGAAATGACCAGTGATGGCACCTGGCTGGGTGTAGTGGATTTGAAGGGCAATCTGCTTACGGATTTCTATGCAAAAAGGTCAAAAGGCATTCGAAGAGAGGAGTATATAGATATACTCACGAGTGCGTTCCACGTTGATAAAGTTAACATAGTGGGCGGTAGTGTGGACCATTGCCCAGAAAGCCATAGAGTAGGCGACCTGTCTGTGGAACCAGATGTTCTCATCGGCGGGGAAGAGCCATGCGAGCTTGGGGCGGACGAAGCGGATGATATTACGGAACATAGGGACCAGAATCAAACCGCCGTCGAAGGCCAGAACAAGTCCAGCTCCACGAGAGATCCAGACGGAGAACTTGAGGGTGTTAAGCCCAGCCAAACGGGCATTGGTTTCCTGCAGGACGGGGTGAGTGGGTGGGGCGAGTGGGAGAGCGTTATGAACGCACCTGGGTGTACCATCCGTATCCGAAGAAGAAGAAGTGGAGGCCGTAGAATATGACATTGAAGGCAAGCCTTCTGGGAGTCAGGAACTCTTTCTTGAACCAGGATTCAGCCATGGTTGAGCGTCAGCGGAAAGCGGCGGTAGGAGAGAGAAGGAGCAGGTCCGGGGCCGGCCAGACGAGAAAGAAAGAAAGGAGAGGAAGGAGACGTATCCAGACGAAGAGGAGAAGACGAAGGAAATGAGAGCGGCGGGGAGGTGGTGGTAGCGGGGGAAACTATCTTGAGGTATCTGAGTTTGATTTGTGTGTCATGACAATGGGTGAGTGAGACTGTTCTCGTTCCCTTTCCTGGGTTCCCTTTCCTCGGTCCCAAATTTGATCCCATCGGTCACATCGGCCTCTTTTCCACCTGCCACCTGCCATCCTCCTGATATCATCCTATTCACAGAACGAACTACTGGTACACTATGTACGCTCCACATCCCCGTATCGTATCTCTATTCCTCGTACCGGTACGCAACCATCGCCTCAATACGATGCACATCTGTGCTGAAGCTCCGCATCTTTACCTGCTGGCTCTTGCTCGCTTCAATCGCCAGCGGGTCCGTGTCCACCCACTCTCCTGCGGGCACGTCTGCAGACTCGGACGTGTACGCCAGAATGTTGAAAACCGTCGGCTCTTGTATGACAGGCAGATACGTTACCATCGAGATGATCTGCTTCAAAATAGCTCGGATTTCAGACTGGATCTCAGCTTCCGGCTTCGCAGCTCGTCTGGACAGCCATCTCAGTTACATCACATTCCCCAGGTAAATGTTGTGCTCACGGTTCTGATGAATCAGCGGGCTCAACCAACTTGATGTCAAACACCCATCTTTCAAGCGGCGTCCGGGTGTCTTTCGAGATAATTGCCAGGACAAGTTGCGTGACCGATCCCGTTAGAAGCCATTCTGTACATAGATTAAATAAGCCTCCATAACCATTCTGGTCCCCGGTTGGAACGCACTTTGTACTTGCGTTAGAATACTGTGCAATCGCTTTAGTGTCTCGTGCCCAACAGGTCAGTGAAAGACGCGTTACCGTTCAAGGTAGTTCTCGAGAGCAAGGTCTTGAGTCACCAGGACCGTTTGTCCATACTTCTTCACCATGTGGAAATCGTCCGACGGGTATACCTCGCGCTGGAAGAGGATGCTGCAAATATTGTCAGTGGGTGGCACGGTGGCAGAGCACAAGCTAAGGAGACGCACGTATTGACGGCATACTTGAAGAACTCGGTGACGAGGGCAGTGGAACCTTTGAGCGTGATTGCTTGGCGATTTGCTTGTTTTGAGGCCATGGCGAGGATGGGGATGCAAGGAGAAAGGATGTAAGTGGAGGCGAAATGCGAGTTGAACTTTGAATCGACGCGTCTATAACACGTAGATCACATGACTTGCTTTTATTGAACGAGCGTCGAGCGGCAACTTCGCAACTTCATTGCTGAATCTCAATCCACGCCTCTCGCAGCGACGAGCAGGCTTATACCTCAACCATGACCTCCCAAATATCCAATCCCACTCCTCCCGCGTCTTCCCAGTCACCTACCGTCGGCACGCCCGTCAATCCCCCTGCAGACTCGTCAACCGCGAACATCTCCACCGAAGACCGCATTATCCTCGAATACCTGCGTACAAGAGGCCATGTCGCCGCAGAAAAAGCATTTCTCGAGTCTGTAGAGACAACCACGCCCGACGATAAGGGCAAGGCGCCAGAAACAATCTCCTCAGAACAGCTTCTTAAGAACCTTGCCGTCTTCGCGCAGAAACCTTCAAAGCCAGGAGAGAACATACTGAAGGACCCCGCAAGCGTGCTGCAAGAGCTCACTGCCGTTGGGAACCCGGCAAATATACAGAACCTCATTGCTAGCATTGGGTCCGTTGGTGCCGAAGAGCTCTTGTCCCTCGATCCTACCGACAAGCAGGAAGGTTTCAGGGAGCTGGAATCATGGGTTGATGGATCGTTGGA